>JAKTUX010000011.1:261439-395425 GCA_030556895.1 Kodamaea jinghongensis | reverse complement strand
TTACGATAGTAGAACTTGAGTCTACCGCCTTAACCGCTCGGCCACAGAGCCACTTCCTACTGAATTATTTGCTTGCTTGTTTATAATTACATCTTAAAACCTGTTAGGTGCTTTGATGATATATGAATAAGTTCGAGTTCTACTATCTTTGCGTTTGTATTACTCCTCTATTGCGTATTCTTTAAAAGTGAGACGTACATACTAACAGGATTCCAACCAAGTGGAGCTCAACCAAATGTACGGAGGCCACAGTGTATCCAATTAATTTTATGGTGTGGATCATTGTTGCCAAACTCTCTTAACATTGGCAAGAAGGCCAGAACAAGTGGATCTGTAATGTGCTCTGCATCTTTAATTGACATAATTTCGTCGTGATCAAAGCCAATTCCTAAATCAACATTGGTGGCCCAAACTTCCTTAGCAGAACATCTCTTCAGGCACTCCTTGGAAGCTGCCAACAACAAATCAATATTTGGTGACAGTGACTTGGGTACGTCAATTTCTTCTGAAAGCTTGATAGTACCTCTAAATCTGACGATAACTCTGTTCAGAAGCGTGTACCACACCAAATAGTGAATATTTTCGTTTTCATCCTTCAATAATGCTCCAGTGTACTTTGCAGCTTCAATCTGACCTGGCTTGCCGTCTCTCTCAGCATATTTGGCTAAAGTTTTTTCATATTCCGCATATGGTTCCAAAACATCTGGAGAAGAAATGACACTGAACGAATTTTCCTTTACATCGTTTCGTACTTGTGCGTTAACCTGATCAACTATTGCGTTCAAAATCTTCTTGTCGGTCGCGTCTTCGCTGTTTAGGTAATATGCTGGAGGTGCATCCAAGCCAACTGGAAATTTGTAAAAGTCGAGCTTGAAGTCCTTGTACCCAAATCTTGAATAGAAGCAGTCAATGTTGGAATATAATGCCCAGAAGTACTTCTTTCTGCATTCTTCAATTGTTAAACCTTCAGACTTTAAAATAGCACCTTCAATGTCTGAAATCAAGTGGTTCACGAGAGTCGAAGACAAACCCTGCTTTCTGTGGTCTGGGTGCGTGTAAACATTGAACAACATCAACGCAGTGGTTTGGTGGCCATCTCCATTAACTGCCTCCACAGCCATGGTGCTAGCGCATGCAACAACAGTGTCATCCTTTTTGATGAAATAGTTTCTAGTGTATGGATTCTTGAATGCTCTCTTGGTCCTGTTGATGTGGAGATCAGCGTACTCTTCCGAAGTGTAGTAAGATGAGACTGAGACACCAGGGGAACATGCAAGGTAAGTTCCGATTCTTTCTTGAAGATTGGCAGCGCAATGGATGGTGTATCCAGATGGTAAGGTAGTCATTAAATTTTGAAGTAAAATGAGTTTTGAAGATTTGAACTGAAGTTTATAGTTTTGATATTGCTGATCAATGATCTGCAATTTTTTGGTTGGTGTCCGTGTAGCCTAGCGGCATTCACCACACCTAATTTCACACTTACTGCTAGTAAGCGGGTGAGTTTACCGTAATAGTAGCTACAAACCTCTCATATTAGAACCCAGAAGTTACAAGTTTATGTTCTAATATGTGTTGGTTTTCCATTACAACATTAACCTTTTACGTTTTTTGCAACTTTTTTTGGAATACCAATAAAAATGTTGCTGCTGATACAACAGCAACTCCTACTTTTTACGATTTATGAGTCACAAATAGGTGGGTAAAGTTGAAGTACCTTGAGAAACCTAGTGACGTAAACGAATATCTATGAACTGCAAGCATGGTTAAGCGGGCTCCAGCATTTACTTCGCGCTGGCAACGGCATTAGGGCTTTCCCACTTTGTTGCGGCACAGAGGCTATCGAGGACAACGTCACCATGCGGCTGTAACTGTTGTCTGACGTTGCCAAATTCACCAAATTATCAGATACATGATCCGGCCACTTACGTTGGTACGTGCCGCTCCTCACACATTGCCGCATTACTTTTCTAGCCAAGTCAAATCTGCGAGCTCTGACAGCCGTCGTCGGTGCCGTGAGTACATGGAACAAATCGAAAGGTACTACAATTGTGTTGAAGTGTAGGGTAAGCGTGTGATAAGAGAAGTTCAATTATCTCAAGTTCATATACAAGCTCATTTGCATGGTTTTAGAGGTGTTGAGGATGGCAGCCACGTAACTACAAATAAACATCCTTGGCCGTTGGATCAATTTTTGTAGGTACCTTTCTAAGTCTTCTTCAATTTCTGCAACACATGCATCCAATAGTAGATTGAATAAGTTGATTTACCAAAGTATAGAGCATTTGCAAGCAGGAATAAACATAAATAGTCAGCTCATACACTCCCGTACTCAGTAGTCCCAAGAATCGTTTATATAAATGAGTACGAGAAAGTCATCAATTGAATTTCATTCTAGCCATTATTGAAAATGTTATTCCAGTCCGCTGTTTTTGGCTTTTTGGCTTCTATGTGTTTGGCCCTAGTCCCACATTCCAATGAGATATTCACTTTGGTTGCCACGGGGGATAATATCAGTACAGATGTTACTTACGACTCTGAAGGTTATTTGGGGATTGCAAACGGAGGATGTGCAGTTGAGTTCAATATGCAATCACCTCTTTCCGGAGGCTTATTGTATGCCAGTGGAGTCAGTCTTTCAAACACCCCGAGCGGTCTCAAAACTGGCCCTGGATCCACCTCTAAGTTCACCATTACTGATGACGGTGTTTTGGTCAATAACAACGTTGGTGGTGACCCAATCACTTTCTACGCTGTTCCAGAGGCAAGTGGTTACAGGCTCTCCCCGTACTATGCCGAAAACTCTCACGCAGTAACTTTGAGAGTAAAGTCTCTTGGAAGCCAGGGATGCCAGGTTTCAAATGATGGTGGTGACCATTACAGAGAATATCCTGATATTCCTTACTATGACCACCACTACCCTCCTTACGATCCTTATTACCATGGCCCTTATGACCCTTACTACCATGGTCACATCCATCACCATGGTCCTTACGGCCCTCACTATCATGGTCCTTTAGATCCCCACTACCACGCCCGGGACCACTACAGGGACCATCACAGAGGCCATTACGTTCGTGACCGTCATGTCGGCGACCTTAGTGACCGTCTCAGCGACTCTGGCTACAACGTTGCAGCTGACAGTCGTTATCCCCGTACCCTGTCTGTTGATGATGCTAGTTACTATGAAGACTTGGATTCAGTTGAAGTTCAAGCTCAGGCAAATGCTTAGTTGTCCATCCTTCTACTTTTATATCTGTTTTCTCTGTACATGAACGCAGAACTACATTGTAGCAAAACCGCTATATGCATTTTTTGCAGCCAGATCAATATGCTGCGTGACGGGAAACTGGCATGCGATAGATAAATGCGCAAAGAGCTCGCAACGAAGGCCGTGCACTTAGCGAGGAAGGTAAAACGCAAGCGTAACTCATGTAATAAGCTTTACCTCCGGTGTTTTTTTTTTCTGGGAACTTGAATTGCAAAATCGGATAAAGCTGGAGGGTCCATGAATGACAGGCAGTTGCACAGTTGACATGACATTTGAAGAAATGGCACCTCTAGCATTTATAACCGACACAGACCATATCCGTGGAAAGCAAGTACATATCCGTACAAAGGCGGGCTGCATCAGATCAAACTGTACTGCTACAGCTCTTGAAAAGTTTAGAGCCATTGCCAGGCAACTACTCGTTTTCGCCGATGTGCACATCCCCAAGTTGTGATTTTTGTTACCGCTCCTCAGTTCGTATCGCGACGTGCTTTTAGGACCCCTCCACCCCTTCAAGCAAAGTAAGCATAGGTGAAATGCATCATGTGAGCTTTCTCCATGAGTCACCGAAACCCCACACATTGGGAGCTTAGCTCATTTCCATCTTCATATGTCAAAGTTTCTAAAGTGAATTTTTGCCTATTTTGGAAAAAACACCGATAGCCGAAGCAAAACCTTGCAGCCTCTAAAGCCGGGTCATTATACGGACCTGATGATTATCCTCTACAAAAGATTTTACCAATTAAAAATATCCCAATTAAAATGCAACTATTTACAGAACTAAAATGCTAATGTGTAGTGTATGAAGAGAGAACCAGTTAGAAGTCACACTCTTCCATCATTTGAAGTCTAAGCTGTTGTCTTTCTGCTTCATGTTCTTCCGGAGTCAGGTCTTCAGATCCCGAGCGAAACATTTCACTAGACTTGTTTTGCTCATAGTAATAATGGTAATCATTGTAATCGTAAGTAGGACCGTGTTCAAAGGTATAGTATGTGTCAATGTGCAAAGAGCGGATTGATTCTTCTTCGGATAATTCGCTGAAATACGATTCATCATCGTCCATGGAGTCTATGCTAACATTTTCATCGAGGAGCGAAGATGCAGTAGAAGATTTCCCACTGTTGTAAGGAGTTTTCACCAATGAGGTGCCTGCAAAGTTCTTGAAGTCACGGGTGTTGGTGAGGAAGTATGCCTCATCAAGGCCATATTGTGGCTTTGCTGGTTGCTTTTTCATGTCAAACAACGAAGACGGGGACGAGGGAGAACGTTGGAAGAATGACGAAGCAGCTGCAAGGGTTGGTGTGGAAACGGACTCGGAGCTTGATTTGGAGTTCTTTCTTGACAAAACTGTGGTCAAGCGAGTCAACATAGGCTTCTTCTTGGGCTGGGAGTTGCAAGAAGAGTTCCTTGAAGGTTTGCGTCTAATCAGAAACAATCTAGGCTTGTTCGATTGTTGTTCCTCTTCAGTGTGCTTGACTTCACAAGGTAAGTCAAACGTGATTGTGTTATCGAGCTCGTTAAAGTAGTAGCACTGTTGCAAAGTGCTATCGTACTTCATGTGCCAAGGAAATGGCATCTCACAGATAGAGTCTTCGGACATCATGATTATGATTGATATAATGTTTTGTTTGAGTTATGAAGAGCCGGGTGGCATTTTATTTATATCTCTTTCAGAGGGCCCTCATTTTTTTGCCCTTACAAATTCCATTTGTAATACCCGACACTTAAAGCCGATCCGAGGGGCGCGGAAGTCTTCAGAATTTTCTGCGCCGAAAGTTTTATGGCTAAAAAAGAAATGGTAACTCCGGAGGGCGACGGGTCCAAGAAACTTGACCAAACCAGCCGGGGTTTAACAAACGGACGACGGACGCGGAAGGCTGAACACATAGCATTTGGCCGCAAGGCTATACACAAGGGCTCAACACGTATACTCGCTTGAACTCACAACTGCCACTGAAAGGCTGTGCCTGCTTGCGGCTAAGTCATCTTCGAGGCGATAAATACTTGGCAGCTCAGTCAAAACCCTGTCCGTTCATATGGCATAGCAGCTTTCTCACTGGAGTTGTTCCGACCCCCCTGATCGTTATTTGTCATGTTTGTCTTGAGGATTTGTAAGCGCAACTTCTCACAAACGAAAATTTTTTCCACAAGGGCTACATACTCGTTCTTGCAGATTTGTAGGGATCACGCAGGGGAGTCAACCTCTGAATTACGAAACAGCGTGGTCACGTGCCTCCTGTATTTTAACCACACGTGCAGTATGACTCGTGACTTTTCTCACGCGATCCATATATTTGTTGGCTCACCCTTAGTACCATTTCGTTCAGTTATTGCCCACTTTTCTTTCCCAATGCCATCCCAAGAATTTACTGATAAAGTAAGTGCTAATTGTTGACGTATTGGATTTACGAATCAATTGAACGTGTTACTAACTTTGAATTTATAGGCCGCCGCCGTTCAATCCTTGACCAAGCGTCCAAGTGATGACGAATTGTTGAAGTTGTACGGTTTGTACAAGCAAGCCACCACCGGTGACAACACCACTGCTAAGCCAGGTGTTTTTGACTTGAAGGGTAAGTACAAGTGGCAAGCTTGGAAGGACTTGGAAGGTACCTCCCAAGAAGACGCTGAAAAGCAATACATTGCTTTGGCCGACGAATTGTTGGCCAAGTACAACTAGGTAGAGTTAAATGATAAAAAGATTTTCTAGTTTACTGTAGTTTATTGGCGGTACGTTAAGGACTACTTGCTTGAGCTGCTCAGAATGCAATTGCGTTAACAAACTTGATTCATGTTGATTCGATTCCTGATTAGGATGATGTTATCTCGGTGGCCAACGAGCAATCCTTTTTTTCTGTGGGGAAGTGCTTAGGAACAAGCATGGGTCAGCTACTTCCGGAGTACCCTTGCTACCAATACTGACTTACTTAAAGCGTATATCTCCGAGGACCAGCAGCTAAGGGTCCAAAGGTGGCTGATTCTGCGTCCCATCATTAGAGTGTCATAGCGGATTCTCCTACTCGCGTTTTTTGCTACAAATCACTTCTCCTTGCAACGGACCTCCAACCTCCACCCAGATATATATCCTACAATTATTGGTCCACACACATTCATATGTTTTAGTCGTGTATATTTGTCCTTATTCGAACTTTCTCTTTTCTTCATAAGCTTTTCCGATAGCCAATTCTCTTGAAATCCTTCCAGCATAGTCAAACATCATCAAGAATGGTATGACCAAATACGGAATGTAAATCAAAAGTAGTTTGAAAATATCCAAGTATTCTAATCCATGTTGGGTTCCTTCGAAATATACATGGACTAGGCATACAAGTGTTGTAAAGCTTGCGTTGAACCCATAGATTACCATCCAGACCCAGTGGCTCCTCTCAGATCCGGACCAAAGCTTTGCAGCACAGTAAAAGAACAACGGAAGTTGAAACAACATTTCAAAGGCTCCAAAGACTTGTAACCAAAGCGGTGGCTGTTCCAATAAAAAGTCCTTGTTTGTTGCAATGTGGAAATCGATTAAACTAGCTGAAAATCCAAAGCGATATTGAGGAGGCACCACCAATGCAGAATCCATAAAAACTGTAATGGGAATGTGAAGAACAAAGTAAGCAAAGTAAAACTTGTCAATTGGTATCATTTTGGCTGGGATGCAGTTAATTCTGATCTTTGGAAGATGTATGTGATCTTACGAGCGCTACCAATTTCTCTCTTTTCCCCAACAAAACGCGCTACCATTGTTTGTTGATACTCTTCTCGAAAGCGCTACCAAATCAATTTTCTTCAATAACTAATGTTTAGAAGGGCCTTAAACTTCCTCCAACATGTGTCGGAGCCTGCAACAAGAAGGGCCTCGCTGGATGTCAGAGAATTATCAACCTCTTCAAGAAGTACTACCATGAATTCCGCCAAACGGTCTATCCCTTCATCTCCAGCTAAGTCTCCTGCTGCCAAGAGAACTAAGCATGCATCACCAGCCAAGGATGTGAGCCAGAAGCTCTTTGATTTTGTTAAATACACTGCCCCTATCAACAAACCTATTGTATGGATAGACTGTGAAATGACCGGGTTAGAAGTTTACAAGGACCACATCATTGAAATCTGCTGTCTAATTACCGATGGTGATCTAAATTTGGTTGATGACGTGGGGTACGAATCCACAGTGTACCAGCCCAAAGAGGTTTTAGACTCAATGAACGAGTGGTGTATCAATCAACACAATAGCTCAGGATTGGTGCCCAAGATTCTTGAACATCCAGAGCAAACCTTGGAGAAGGTTCAGAAGGAACTATATGACTACATTCTGAAGCATATTCCAAACAAAAGAGAAGCGGTAATGGCAGGAAATTCGATTCACATGGATAAATTTTTTATGATGAGGGAGTTTCCAGACATTATTGAGCACTTGCACTATAGGTTGATTGATGTCTCCACCATCATGGAGTTTGGAAATAGACACAACCCCAAGTTAATGGCAAAGTGTCCGAAGAAGACTAGTCAGCATACGGCCAAATCAGATATTATGGAGAGTATTGCCCAATTGAAGTGGTATAGAGACAACTACTTAAAGGGCCATGACGAAACTAATGATGATACTGCCCTGGAGCCTGAATCGTAAACTGTATTATTAATAAATAATTCTTTCAAAGCAATTTATTAAGATGTTTAAATGTATATTCGGGGCCACAGCGTTCCTAACAATTGTCGATTGCATTCTCAGTAAACTTAGATAACGCCTCTTGCACTTGGTCCAACAGCACTGGCTTCTCAATGATATAATCAAATACCCCTGAAGCTTGTGCTTCGTGCGCAAAACTTGTGACTGCAATGATTGGAGTTGTCAGATTGACTCCAGTAGTGTACTTGATTAACTTAACTGCATCAATAGTGCTGATTTTTGGTACCTTCAAACCCGTGAAAATCAAATCAAACTTCACTTGTCCTGTGGTACGACGAACCAAGTCTTCCCCATCAGCAATTACCACCACCACACATCCGCACTCTTCAAGTAGCTTGGTGAATCCGTGGCGGACAATAGGAATGGCCTCACAGTAAAGCACATCTAATTCAACCCTGCGAGGTAAGGAAATAGACATATTCTCTTCACCATCGGTGAATGAACCCCGAGTCTCGCTCGGGGCAGGACGTCTGGCGCTTTCCCTTCTTCGTTGCACCCTCATCAAAGCAGACAGCTTTGTATCCTCATTGTCTGAGCTCAGAGGTGATTGACTTTGAGTAGCTTGCTTGGTGAGCGAGCTGATTGAAGTTCTATGCTTATCAGAGGAATAAACTTCGTTGGTTTTGCCATCAGTAGAAATATCATCACCACTCGAATAGTTGCTAGCAGCACTTCCCTCTCTTTCATGTTTCACCGCCCTAGGAGAAGAGTATGCCACTGGCTCACCAAACTTACTGGGCGAAGCAGATCTATTTCCTGTTAGTGATCCACTGCTACCACTGTTTGCTATGTTTGCTGGCGACACTGGCCGTTTGAATGGTGATCCAATAACTGGAGCTGCATTACTCGAACTTCCACTCAAGGAAAACCCTCTAGATCTGTTCATTGTTGCAGACTCAGACGATGACAGCGAGAAACTATTTCTGTGCTCTAAGTGCTCAGTCTTCAATCTGTTAATTACATCCTTGTTTTGCTTTTCCAAAACCACCAAGTTTCTAAAATGGAAAGATCCAAACTCACTAGGATCAGCTAGACGTGAAGAACGGCGCTCCCTCTTCACAGTTCCAGATCCTGGAATGCTTCCTGGGGTAGAAACTGCACTACCAGAAGCGCTCCCAGGATTAGCAGGAGCATAGTATGTACCGCTGCCACTACCGCTTCCAGGAACCAACAATGATGAGGAGCTCGACAGAGAATTTGCAATAGATGGGGATCCAAGGATTGTGGTAGAAATTGTGCCTTGTGGTTTAACACTATTATCGTCATCGTCAGAATCATCCTGTGGAAAGTGAGAAATGTCAGCACCTCTAGCATCAAAGTAGTCGGTCAGCTCTGGATCCTCTACATGAGGCACAAACGAGGCATCTTCGTCAAATAAAGTGTCCCAGTCGAGCCCTGCAAAGTAAGGATGCCTTTTGATTTCCTCTGCGCCATTGTACCCCAAACGCTCTTCTGGAACCAAGTTTAACAATCTCAAAATAAGGTCCTTGGCTTCTGGAGAACAGTATTGGCTCTCTTCTTCGGGGAGCAAAGGTGGCCAGTCTATTTTTCCCTGTAAAATATTTTCAAATACTTTGTCTGGAGTATCTGCGTGAAAGGGAGGATACCCAAACAAAAACTCAAACAAAATACATCCAATTGACCACCAATCGGAATATTCACCTTGACCTCTACCAACAATGGTTTCAGGAGATAAATAATCTGGTGTTCCCACAAACTTTTTAACATCACTGTTGTCCTGGTTCTTAGGATCATATAATGCATAATTCGTTATCTGCGATTGTGCAGATTGTGACGGGCTGTAGCTGAAATCATCTTCAATAATGGCGAACGACAGATCAGAAGATGTTCTTGGCAATACAGGCTTCAATATAGGGGATTCATATCCACTGGAATTGGATCCCGATCTACCTTTGAATACTGACGAGGCACGGTGAGCAAGCAAAGGTGGAGTATGCTGAAGCGAATGTTGATCCTTGGAGCTTGAAGCTGGAGTAGGGGGTGGCTGTAATTGTGGGGATGCTTGGACTTGCTGTGGGCTTTGGCCAGGTTGAACTTGAGAGTATGATTCCAAATATGAGAGTGTAGACGAAGTCAAGTTTCCCGTTGTGTTACCAGGAGTCCCTGATACCGATATGCCAGCACTACTCCCGGTTGTCCCAAAGTTACTTCCAGGGAGGCTTGTGTGCCCGCTTATACTTCCCGTGTGCAACTTCGTGTTCTCCAACGTCGGAGACAAAGAAAATGGTGTTACCGAGCTGGTTCTCTTGTGATATTCTAATAGGGGAGACTCAATTGCGCTACCAAAGCCCAACCCAGATGTGTTGGCAGGACTGTCATGATATTTACTAGTTTGCTGAGCGAGATACTTTCTAAATATCTCTATCCCTTGTTCTGAAGTGCTGCTCTTCCTGTGTGAGCCCTCCTGTCTCCCCACAACACCGATTCTGGATAATCCAAAGTCTGTTAATTTTAAATGCCCTTTACTATCAATCAATAAGTTATCAGGCTTTAAATCTCTGTGAATAATTCCACGTTTATGAAGGTCATCCACTCCCACAATTCCTTCGGCAATGTATCTTCTTGACCAATCGATTCCCAAGGTTCCAAGGACTTTCACTAAAGATGCGCAATCACCACCATGCAAATATTCCATCACTAGAAAAAGATAATCCTTAGATTGGAAGCTGCTGTACAATTGTGCAACGTATGGGGAATCAGATTGCTTCATCATCACAGCTCGTTCAGATTTTACATTTAAAATCTGATTCTTGGCGATCATATCCCTCTTCTTCAAACACTTGATGGCAACATAGTCTCCAGTCAACTTACGTCGAGCAAGAAAAACAGATCCAAACGCACCCTTACTGATTGGCTTGATAACATCATAGTCCCTAATCCCTCCACTACTAGGCTTTACCGACGGGGTAGTAGACACCAATAATGGAGACAACGGTGGTTTCGCCGGACTTTTCGCTAATCCTGACTGTTGAAGGTGACTCAAATGATGCTGGGAGATGTACAAAGAGCCTGAAGTACCTCCAGAATTCGACCGTTTCTCGTTGAGCCCCAAAGAATCGCTGTGGTCGGAATTTTGAGTAGAAGGCGACCCTTGAGGGGTGGACTCCAAACGTGGATGAATAGTGTTCTTCTGAAATGAGGATAGTCCTTGCTTTTCAACATACGGAGCAGGAGATAGGTGCCTTCTTGGGGAAGAAAACGAAGAGTTGTTGGAAAGTGAGGGGTTGATGATAGGAATGTCCTTTTCCAACAGCTTCTTGGATGCATTTAAGTCCAAATCTTGTAAGGAATCAACAAAGTCAGCATGCCTTGATACCAACGATGACTGTGAGCTGTTTGACGTTACGCTATCACGTCCCAAATACTCGCTTGGTGCTCGCCCTCTGAGAAGAAGAATATCTTTTGGAGCCACTGACTTAATTGCATCATCTTTAAAGTACGGCTCATCAAATAGCTTGTTGGAAGGACTCCGGGTCCGAGATGGTTGTGGAGAATGCAAAATGTTAAGATTGGCTTCCAATTCGTCAGGATGTGGGAGATGAGATCTTGATATCGAGACAGGTTGATCAAGCACTGGTGGTAGCTCGTCTATAGAAATATTCCTATGGTTAGTAATGCTAAGCTCATTGATCATGGTTTGCTCTTTAATCTTAGAAACTGTTTGTCTCACAGTGTCTAAGACTAACTCATCAACTTCCTTTTTAATCTTTTCTGAGAATTGTAATATGGAGACAAGCCTTGACAATATTACAACCTTTTCATTCACTAGTTGTTGCGTGTCTTCTATGAGAGCGCCAATAGCAGGGTCCGATGTTTCCAAAAACTTCCAGTTTAAAATGTGACTAATAGCTCTCTCAGTGTTGGGAGACAAAGCTATATCACCATTCTCATTATTTTCTGCTGGATTTATGGATAAAGCTTCATCACAGAGATCAATTAGCATTTGCAATATTCCAAATGGAAACTTTCTGTATTGATTGATGATTGGCGTGCTTATCAGATATTTCTTTCCTGTATTTGTCCCGCCAAATGACGAAGTACGACTTCCCCCCTCATTAGAAGGCAACGGTAGTAAAAGGCCTTTGTACTCATAGATTATATTACTATTGTTAACATCCTCCAACGAAGATGAGGTAGGAGATGGAGTAACAGGTGACCCAAGGGGCAGGATTGGCTGAGAAATAGGAGAAGTGGATTGCAGTTGCTGTTGGCCAGACTGTGGCAGTTGTTGTTGTTGCTGTTGTTGCTGTTGCTGTTGCTGTTGCTGTTGTTGTTGCAATTGCTGTTGTTGCTGTTTCTGGCGGATCAAGATACTCTCCATGATGTTCAATATAACATCTTTTTGTTCGTTTATGGAGTCATGGCATGTTTGCAACTCCTCATCTATACGGTGCTCCACGATGCACATTTCCGAATGACGTTCCATAAACCAGGAAGGGATCTGAGTCTCACAAATTCTGCACAAGCTTGTCTTAGGTTGGGGTACCAGTTCTTCGTCTATAATTCCAAGCTCATTTAAGTTTATTAAATAGCCTTCAAAAAGTTCTGCTCCAAAGCCTAGTAAATTAATTAAAGAAGCTGGTAACGTCAATTCAACGTCCAAATGGACAAATGGCTTTATAGTCCACATGGAATGTGTAGGTAGGTTTGTTTTGTGACTGTGGATCAAGATACCCTGAGCTTCTAACTCAATGACATCGCCATTATTGGATATCTTCGATGAGACAGTACTGTCCTCCGAATGTGCAGATCGAGTCTCAAAGTTAGATTGTGTATTAGATGTGATTTCCGAGTCTTGAAAAGGTTGTACTTGTTCATCTATAGTTTCCGTGTCATTAAATTCTTCTCGCGAATGCTGTGGGGTTAGTTTACCACTTGAACTAATTCCAATATTGCGGTCATCAGTGGGAGTGATGAATTTGACTTTATAACTGCCATCATCCTTGATCATTTGATCAATTGCCTTATTGAACACCAAAGTATCTTCAAGGTTAGACCCAACTATAAAGTCTGAGATGGGCTTGTTAATAATCTTTTTAACCTTAGTCCCGACAATCCTTTCCCAATTTCTGCTAAGGAATCGTACTCTACCATCTAAGTCTAATTCCATAACAACAGTAGGGTTGTCAGACAGAGCTAGTCTGAGATCGATATTGTCTTCTAGTAACATGAAATCCAATACATTTGCTTCTTTTGGCTCAACAGCAATGGGTTGAGAAATAGCATCTCGTATGGGTAGTATTTGTTGATCAGTTGGAACTTTGGGAGTGAGTTCTCTTGAAGGGATCTCACGAGGAGATACTGACCGATCCAACTCCTCTCTTAATTTGTGCGCAGAAGATTCAAATAGATGGCTATGGAATAAGCCAGATAGCTCGTTCGCATTTCCCTGGACCTTGATGCCAGGGGCAGATATCCCCTTGCCATCATTGTTGGACATGCTTGCCAGAAGCTGGGGTAAAATTTAAAAATCTATAAGGAAGAAAGCGTCCACGTAATTATTTTTGTCTCTATATTGGCGTAGTTTGGACCAATTCACCCTTTGATAAAGTAGAGTAATTGAATCTGAAAAGCTTCCGTTGTATGTAAAGCAAGTGTATACTTTGTTTTGATAAATAACAGTGAAAAAGGAGGAGTCACCTATTTTGACGTTCTTGTAAAAGTGTGTGCGACCCAATCGTAAAGGGCTTTGGAGATGGCAATAGAAGGAAATACGAAGAGAGGTATAATTATTACTCTGAGCAGTGGATCTAGAAGCGTTAAGTTTACCTTACGTTCTGCACTCTGCAACACTGCCTCATATTCAAATACAGGGGTTCTTTAGTGTAGTACCTATCTTGTGGCGGTCGGCGATAAGTAAGTCCGTTGTGCTCCTGTAGTGATCCGGAAGGCAATTTCCGGTTCATAATTAGTTTCATTGAGGGATTCGTTTACAGTACACACTATGGCTCGACGTGGAGGAACTCTTACTTTTGTGTATGTTCTCCTACGAAGAGGTGTGTGATTATGGTGTGGTAAATAGAGGTGATAGTGGGTTAGCACAAAACAAAGACATGTGCCTTTGAACGAGAAAACCTTAGGAATACAGATTCGTTACACTTCTATTAAAATTATGGTTTCAGTTCCTTTCAGTGCAATTGGTATAGAGTGGACTCCTACCAAGTGGTAGGATTGCTTGGGCTACTGTATTACCATATGGTATGGACTTGCCAAATAAAGAACAAGGGATACGGATTTAGGTGTAAAACGAAAGTTTAATATCTAATTGGATTTGTAAGAACAGCACACATAACGTTTGCAAAATTCCGATTTACTACGATGAATATAAGTAAAAAAACATTGTACAACTTGTATTGAAAGCAGAAAAAGGTCACTCCACTGCTATATACATTGGTGTGATAGGGTTGACAAAGCATCCACTTGTTGGAAATGCATGCTCTTTTTCATGTCTTTCGTCTTGTTGGAAGAACTGAAAGGAAAACTGGGTGGGGGTAAATATAAGCTTCTAGCTATAAAGCTCGCTTGGAAAGCAAGCCTCCCCCACTGAGTATTCAAAGAGTTGGATCATTGAATTGAATGAATAAATAATCATTAGGTCATTAGTCTATATTCATAAGGTCGTTAAAAGTTGGATTTTAAACGATGAACCCCAAGCCGTTCAACTACCCAATTAAGGGATCAAACAGTGTGTGGTGGTGCAAAACTTTCGTTTTTGGTGGAAAGTTGTGACAATGGTAAGTAAAAAATAGATATAAAAAAAAGTTGAAATGAAAATAAGGATAAAAGCTCTTCAAAAGGCAATACAAAAAGAATGGTCCTTATTTGGTGTACTTGAAAACACTTCTAGATTCCAAAATAGACCTCTTTTTGATGCTATCCAATAAATCAGTATTCTTTTGTTCATTTTGTTGTAAAATCAACTGCTTCAAACACTTGTTCTCCATCTCCAAGGTCTTTAAAGTCTTTTCCAATACTGCAACACGTTCCCTTAACTCCTTTGATTTGCGCTCCATTTCTTGTTCCTTCATCTTCTTCTTGATTCTAAATCTAGCAGAGGCTTCGGTGTTTCTTTTACGCTTATCTTCGCTGATGACTCCACGGCGGCCAGAACTAGAGTTGCTGGCAGTAGAATCAATAGGAGACAACGAATCTTCACCAAGCGGTGAGATTGGAGACACACTTTGCTCTCTAAATTCAGGGATCTTCATAAGTTGCTGGATAGTCATGTGTGCGTCCAAACTAGAGTTTCCTGTACTTGTTAATGTAATCTCAGGTTGTAAGGTTGGTTGAACAGTATAACCTTGGGGCTTCATAGGGACGACTTGATTGTTGCTCAAGACATCTAAATCAAAAAAGTCTGTTTGAGTAAACAAGTCAAGTTCCTTAGAACTCAGGCCATTGGAATCACTCAAAGCAGGTGATCCAAAGTCAATATTAAGGTCTTGGAGATAGTCTGGTTGTGATAAGCTCATGATGAAGAGTGAGATTACTGTTGTTTGAATAGAACAAGAAAAAAAAAATCTTAATTTGTAGGGACGAGCGGTTTTATATGTCATTTGAAGCGGAAAAAAATTTTCTTTGACTCAGAGCCCCTAAATCGGCCTCTGGTGATTCGGGTGGCACCGGCATTTCCTAATTTGGAATTCCTAAGAAATACCCGTCGATCTGAAGGCAGGCCTACAAATGACTATGCTCCACTATGATGTATTCACTGTAAGTATACGTGAGACCTCATTCAATCCTCCCCATGTGTTGTGGATCCCACTTGCTCTGCCCTAGCTGTTTGCCCCCCTGCCTTTCAATTACTAATTGCCAAGTTTAGCGTTGGCTTCCCAATCTGACTCTGTGCCATTATTAATTTCATTTTGCGCTACTGCTTTGAGATAAAATTACCATGCGCACGCCGATCGGCGGGCAGTGAGTTGTCGGGGGCTGTGATTTAGAAACGACGATCTACTGTAGGACTACCTCACAGTTGGTAACGCATTGACCTCTTCTTAGTCTAGGTATAACCAGATTTGGTTACACTCTGCAAAGTTGAATCTTATAGTACACTGAGATTGAAATCTGTGAAAAAGGAGCGTTGGCACCGGGATGAAATTCACACCTTAATTGCACACGTGAGCGGTCCATTTATGGTTGTGTTTGATTCACTGAGTCAAACTGATTGTTCAGTGAATGCACGGGATTTCTTCAGCTTACATTAGCACCTTATTATTAAATATTTCGGAATATAGATTAATGCGCTAACATGTCAACGGTCGCAGTTACCGGTACGTTACCAAAGGAAGACGACATGCTCCAAAATACCACTACTCACCAAACAGCATTATAAATGTGGCCTTATATTAGTTTATGCTAGATTTTCAATTGCATATCCAAGCCATATTTATGATTGCAAAATTACCATTGGGGATACATATGAGCGCCAGTAGATATCACTCACTGCAGCATACTCTTTTGTTTGTGTTTTAAGATATTACTATATATAAGAAGTCATGAGCTGACTCAGTCCCACTTAAAGGGAAGTTTAACATGCTAAGGTCGAAAATTTCTAAACTCAGCCAGTTGCTATGTACATTACTTTCTATCGTGTCTTTTAATAAAGCCATCTGCACCATTTCTTCTTCTTGTAACTTGCGCTTCAAGCTTCTTGTTTGCGGCCTTTGCCTTGGTGTGAACCTGCTCGTCCCAGCTCTTCTTCTGTTGACTAAACCAATCTCCTATAGTTTCGGGTGGCTTGTCGCCACTTGGGGTAGACACAACAGGTTTAACATTAGGTGGTAAGCCTGCTAACTTTCTAAAGAAAGAAGATCTCAAGGTTAACGTCTGGAAAACGGAGCATAAAGAGTTTGTGGCAACGTATATCATGACAGAGGCATAGAAATCCTTCGTGACCAAGATAGAAACGAAAGGTAAGATACTGAGAATCTTCTTCATAGGAGCAGTCATACCTTGTGATTGGCCAATTTCTCCACCAGATCTGATGAGCAAAAAGATAAGAAGAGCCGAAATTCCATGTAAGCCCAAGTATGGATCAACTTGATTTAAATCAGCGAACCAAGCAAAACCCTGAGTAGAAAATCCTTCAACTGGATGTGCAGACATCTTTCTTAATGCTTGAAAAAAACCATATGCAATTGGCAATTGGACCATAGGATACATTTGCTTTATCATGGTGACATCATTGTCTTTCATCAACTGTTTTCTTTCTTGCATGAGTAAATACTTTTCTTGGTTTGTTTCAGCTGTCTTCATACCACTAAGAATACGATCCATATCAGGCTTAATCTTAGTTAACTTGGCGGCATTCCCTGAGGCACTCATGTACAATGGGAACAAGATAAGTCTAACCCCAACAGTGGCAAGTGCAATCGAACCCCACCATGGCAAACCACTTAAGACATGTGTAGCTTCAAGAAGTCTTTCCATTAATGCAGTAGGACCATAACCTTGCGCCATTCCAATTGAGTCCAAATACCCAAACTCGCTGGACAGTAAAGTGGTGGTGATCTTTTCTGATGCTTCTTCGGAGAATGAGACTAACGTGTTCTTCACATCACTACTGGTGGAATTAAAACGGATATTTACCAAAGTTGGACTCTTGAGAACCCCTGGAACAACAGCATTTGCGCCAATAGGTCTTATCCTAGCTGGATGGAGACCTCTCTTGATGGAGCCTACTCCTAATCTCAACATGACTGGTATCTGGACTTGAAAAAAAATTTCAAAAACGATTATGTAATGGTAAGTGAGCTCCAACTTGAATATTGGCGTACGAGGAGAGAACTGCAGAGAAAGTGATCTTACAAGAATGGTCACCTAGTAACCACATAAAAATATGGAGCTGCTAAGTGTATTGATACATGTAACTGTACTTTTTTGAGTTATGGAGCTGAAGATGTTGTATTCAAAACCAGGTTACGTAATCACCTATTTAAGATGTATTTTCAAGTATCACCAGATTTATCGATGTTTACCAGGGTTGGGTTGGGTTTCACTAGTTGTATACCTGTGAACATTCGACGGTCGTTGACAGTGAGCTCGCTCTTTCGGCGTTCCACAGTTCTGTATGGCCGGTTTAGAATCCAAAGAGAATATCACCAAGCACAAAGAATTTTAGAACAGCCAGACCTGTTGCAAGAACATAATAACAAATCAGCTAATCAAAAGCTCGATTTGTTGATACGACAATCCCCGCAATCGCATTCTCAGATATTTAACTTTATTCTTGAACATCGACAGCATAGATTGAAAGGGAAGTTGTTAGAAGTTTTCATTTATAATTTACTAGAGCTGAACAATGTCCAGGCTGCAACGACTTTGCTTCATTTCATGAGGGACACAGATTTCAAATTATCAGATCAAATGTGGTCATATTATATTAGTGAAGTTACACTGAGTGCCAATCATCTTGGAGCAGTTTTGATTTACCACAACTTGGTCGACCACTATCAACTCTACAACGCGGAAAACGTATCTGCATATTCATCGACCAATCCTGGTGTGCCATTTTTACTTTCATTGTCGATATTGGAAGAGCTCTCAAACATATACACGCGCTCTGGAGACTCATTGAGAGCAAAAGGCATCTTCGTATATTTCAAGAGGTTTTACAGTTACATTGCACACAAGAAGACATATAAGTTGCTTATGGCGAACATCGTGGAAGCAAATGCTCACTCTGGTGATTCTGCGGATTCGCTTATACAATTTAAAAGATTAGCTCTTACATTCAGGGGTCATACCAATGAAAACTTCAGTTGGCATAAATTCCAGAACATTTCCGTAAACACTAACAGAGTTTGGAGGAACAAGAACATCAGGGACAATAACTCGATTGAGATACCTGATCAATTCAAAACACAGCTAGATCGGGAGATAGATGAGATATGCTTGGTAAATGGAAGGACTGTATTTAACCCAATGATGGAAAAGAATGTGTACTCATCTCCAAAAAGTGGTATTCATCCACTTCTCTCAGGTCGGTTAAAAGTTTCAGATTTACCCCAGTTCTACGAAAAGGTAATAAGGAAAATTGTTCAAACTAGTGTGGTAACTGGGAGCACTGACGCTCAATATTTGTATTCTCTCTGCACTACTGTTCATCCAATCTTATTTTCATTTATCTTTCGTGCACTCTGTGAGACAGGAAACTTCCATGAAGCTTTCTCGCTAATGTTAAAGATCGGCCCAAAGTCGAACTCCATCAGCGAAGATACATTCGTTGATTTCTTCCATTACTTTGGTGAAAATGAATCAATGGAGAAGGATATTCTTTTGAAAGTAATGGATGAATACGTTGGGCAGCCAAAGGTCAGTGCATCCATGTATACTCTTTTCTTGACTAACTACTTAAGGATTCGCCCTGAAATGCATAAAGTGGTGGATTATTTGAAAGTTTTCATGATAAAGGGATCTGGTGAAATTCTATTGCGCAAGAAAGAAAGAGAGATGATTGAGCAACTTCTAAAAGCAAATCAGATCTACAGCGACGAATACTTGCATAAGTTTGCCATCATGGATTAATAGTATAGAGATTATCTTGTAAATAAATAATAAAATATGCAAAGAACTAATTCTCATTTCTAGGATCTTTCATCTTGTGAATTTTAACATCACTCCCTTCTAAATCTCCGACAACAGCAATGTCTTGAGGAGTGATGAAGATGCTTTGAGATTTGGGGTATTGACGTAATTCACTTAAGAGCAATTTGATACTGATTGAACGATTAACAGAATCCATGTACACGTCAAACTCATCTAAGCCTCTAATTCGAGAGTCCATAACTTTCCAAATGGAGAGCAATAATGCGATTTGGGCGTAGCTCTTCTCACCACCTGATAATGATTCCATAGTCCTTTCTTCATCATCTTGCCTTGTTTTTGCCAATAACCTCAACTCCTTTTGAGAATGCACGAAGGAAAGTGTACCCTTAAATCCTCTCATTTCCAAACAGTTTTCGAATGTACGCAGGGCGTTGTGAATATTCAGTTCAATCGTGGTGGTCAAGAACTTGTAACGGATCTTCAATTCTGAATCCATATCCTTATACAGCTTATCCAATTTGGTCAAGGTATCTTGGGCATTTCTTCTCTTGATAAGGAAGTTACGCACATCTGCCTCGACGTCTGCCAATGGTCTCCCCATTTCTTCTTGGAATTGTTTGAATTGCTTCAGTACTTCGGCATACTCTTTTCCAATTGAGTCAGCTGTATCTTCTGGGTTAATTTCTACTTCCAGGCGAGCGCATTTTGACTCTGCTTCGCTAGTAGCCCTCTCTAAAGCTGCGAGACCCTCCTGAATTTTAGACTTTGAATTATCAATGATCAAAAGTGATTTCTCCTTTTCCAGCCGATAATGCTTTATGTTGGTTTCTTCAGTAGCTATGTCCGTGCTGAGATTAATCACTTCATCGTTGACTTTATTTAACAAGCTCTCTGCCTCATTAAGATTTTCAGCTGCAGATCGAAGTTCTTCTCGAACAGCTCTAGCTTGCTCTTTCTTTTGCAGTAATTCTTCCGCTAATGATTGAACAATTCCGTGTAATCTCGATGTCTGCTCATTGAAATCTTCAATCTGCGTCTTTAAGGTGTTGATCTTTGCAAAATTCCTATCTTCCTTTAACTTGTTCTCAATTTCTCTGATCTCCTTGTTGTTCTGTTCTATCGACTTGTTTAAAGAGTGAAGGCGAATGTCACTTGCATCCAATTGATTTCTTCTAGTAGAATTCAAGCTTGCTTTCTTCCTGGTGATGTCACTTATTTGATCTTTCAATTGTCCAATTTCAGTGGTGATGTCTTGGATTTGATTTGCAAAAGAAGCCGAGTCTCCTGCGAATTTTGGGAGCTCATCTCTATAAAAGACTGGATCAAATCGTGTTGTTGCCCCAACTTTACTGGATCTTTGGCCAGACTTGCTATTAAGGAAAGATAAAGTTGCAGTCACGTTTGGTATCCTTAAGACACTCTCAATTTCTGTTCTCTTTGTTAGAACGATCTTCTCAATCAGATTCATGTCAATAAGGGTATACAAAGCATGATCGTTCGTAAATTCGAAAACGTCTTCAATTGTGACTTGACGGTATGGTTTAGAACTGGCATACTCAAATGTCTCGAATTTCCTTACAACTAGAGCATGGTTTCTATGTAAACCGTATCTTTGCAAAATTTGCTCAAGCATTTGCCTATCATGTCCGTCACAAACAAGAAAAGAGTCAAGGCTTTTTCTTAACACTGAAGTCAAAATCCTAGTCCAGTCTTTAAATTCTGATTTTAATTTCAATAGAGATCCCAATGGTCCTATTGGGACCGAGTGCCAGTTATTATTGTTTCGAATATCTCTGATGACATTCTTCATTAAGTGTCCCCATGGAGCGTACTCGTCCCCTTGAGATTTCATTAACTCATCCTTCTGCTTCTGAAGGACGCCTACCCTATTATTAGCACCCTGTATTTGCCTGTCGATTTCAACCACTCCTGTTGGTCGAGACTGGATCTCTTCTCTCTTTTCACGTTCAACTCGCTTTTTCTTTTCAAGTACATTTGCCTTTTCTTGTGCTTCTCTTAAGGTGACCCTCAATACATCCTTGGATTGCCCGTTTATTTCATCAATTTTGTCTTGCTCCCTTTTTATCTCTTCCTGGGCATTCAAGATACTCTCCTGAATGCTCTTGATTTCTGCAGTCTTATTTTCAATTTCCTGCCTAGCTTCCTTTCTACTAGCGACAAGGTTGTCAAGCCTTTGCTTGAATTCTTCATACTTCAAAGCGCTGCCTTTGACTTTTTCTTTAGCGTCTACTTCCTGTTGCGATGATTCAATTCTTCGCTTATTGTAGCGTTCAAGACTGTCCTCTGTTTCGCGGGTCTGTGAATCAAGGAGGTCGATCGTTGACTGTGCGTCTCTAGCTTTCTTCTCATAGGCACTCACTTTACCCTGGATAACGTGAGCATTGAACCAAAAGATTTTCCCATATAAAACACTCTGTTTCTTTTGCAACGAGTTTGATTCTTGATATCTGTCAAATACAAGTTTCACTTGGTTATACTTCTTATTGATAGCCTCATATTGTCTCTTTGCTTCATCTACTTTATTCTTCACTGAGATAATATGATCGGTTGCCTTCTCATAGTTAGACAATATATCATTTATGTGAGCACCTTGCATGAAATAATTGTATTTATCTCTATCTGTCGAAGAGGCTAGAAATTCCCTAGCCTTGTCTTGAGATAAAAATGCTAATGGATTATCAATGGTAATCACAAATTTGTAGAGTATGTCATCTAATGTTTGTTTCTTTGTTGACTTTACCCTTCCGTCCGCGGACTTGATTGCATATGAGTTTGATCCAACTCTTTGGATTTTCCGTTCCACAATGATTCGATTTCCATATTCTTCGGGTTTGTATGCGTCAGAGCCTTCATTCATGAATACAATAGAAGTTTTAGCAGTGGATTTACCCTCTTTGATAAGTGACTTAATGGAGTTACCTCTATTCGTGTCGGTTGCTTTAGCCCCCAATCCAACACAGATACCTGTTAAGATAGCACTCTTACCGGCCCCATTCCTTCCTATAATAAAATTAATTTGAGGGCCCAACTTCAAATCGAAAGCGTCGTGACACATAAAATTTCTGAGAGATATCAGTTCAATCACACCCGCTAGTGCTGGGCTGGTATCACCATCGTCTGAATCTGAATCTGAATCTGAATCTGAAGAGTTGCTGTCGCTGTCACTCTCTGAGGTACTTCGGTGAGTATCGGAAAGTGCCACTTCCTTTTCATGCATCAATCCGGATACGCTGTCTGGTTCTTCCTCCCCTTGCGTCATCATTTGCCTTCTTCGTTTGTATGTCTGAGTCATGAGCTCCCCAACACTTGAAGGTCCGTTAGTCGGCGTGCCATCATCTAGGAGTCGCTTTCTTTTAAGAGGAACGGTCATATCATCTGAGAATGTTGTTTTTCAAGACGCGTAGATCAACTTATCGCGGATGAGTAAATCAAAATGTTTTGCTGCAAACTACAAACCAAGACTACAAAGGTACCGTCGTAGGCCTCATAAATCACACATCTGGTTTTCGTATTCATGCTGTTTCGTAGTGATTTCTTCGCTGGATTTCCAATTTACTATTTTCTTTGCGAAAGGGTTAAAGGATACTGCGGTTTTTCGGCAACCGGAGTAAGGTGAGCTAGACTACAAACTCTAAATTGCACATAATGACCTTCAAACTTGAACTGCCCTCCGTACGTGCTAGTCTTGCTCCGCAATAGCTTCAAAATTAAGGTGGAGAATCTTTTTAGTTTCTTTAACCATGCGGGACCTAAAAGCTAAATGAATTAACCGAAATTCACCTCAAAACTCTAGCCAAGTATCTCTCAAATTCTTAGTTCTTGGGAGTCTCCGCTAACCGTTCAGCATAAGCTAAAACACCTAAATCAGAGAGCGCCTATTATTGAAACGGCATTGTTACGTTACTGCATATTTAATATTTCCCCATCACAAGTGCTATCAGAATTCACGATTCAATATGGAGACCGATGGGGTGGTAAAAATGCGGAGACTTCTTGAACTGGGGCGGATCACCAAAATATGCCTCACTAGGAGCTCAAATCCATGTAGGTAGGAACATCAGTTTATTACTTCTTATCTCCATTTTTCGATTTGTGTTGTAATAGGAGAAATTCTAGAATGATGATTTCAGATCTGTTCACCAATTGGGTATGCGGACATCATCAATCAAAATTTTTGTGGAACACCAGCTATTATTTGAAAATCCCAGTTGTCAGTCTAGGAGGAAAATATAAGCTGATATGCTGTGGGGTATAATCTAGACCTTGTTTCTGTCTACAAATACTTTGTTTAAGCATCTCATCTCCCTGGAAAATGGATTTTGCATTCACTTTAGACGCCTTCTTTGAGATTGTTGTAAAGAACATAGTTCTTATCATTTACGAGAAACGTCCCAATTCGAGCAGATCTTGAGCAAATCGGGATAGTGAGTCGCTTTCTTAGGATGTCAAGTGATACAAGCTTGCGGGGGCAAAACTATGCGCTTCTCTATACTTATCTAGAGCGGTTATATAATTACTAAGATAACAATGATGCATCGGGACAATGCAGAAAAGCCGCATTTCTTTGAGTTCACAACGCTTATCTTTCTAGGCATCGTAGGTTAAGGGGTGTGTCGTTCGCTCCGCCGGAACATCCATTAAAGAATTTCAGCGATTTCAGTAATCATGCTCGAGGGTATTGCGGAGAGTCCGTTTGCAACTCAATTCGTTGGTGTCTTGCTACCTCACTACGATTAATGTGATCGGCAGAAGAGAAGGCAGTTTCTTGAACAATGCTTTGAAAAACCAGAGTCAAAGCAATTTACGTTCTATCTGCAGGATAGCTTCATGCAGACGTTAAACGAATGGCACACTCAATGCAACATCATCAGTCAAAATTTCAAATCGACCAATACCGTTATTTTATCTCTCACACAAAAAGTACTTTGATAGCCATTTGTACCTCGTTCCGGACGTTACAGGAAAAGAAATTTGGCCGCAAGCCTGCAATTTTGTAAGAGAAGCTTCTTGAAATGGGACTAAGAATCCGGCATTTATTACCTACCTGACTCTAGCCTCATAACCAATCTTAAACAAAAAGGTTGCACTATTTAAAGAGATGGAAGTCCGTTAACTTTAAGATGGTCACTATCGAAATGAAGTTTTTCACCTCCTTAACTTTCTTGTCGGCTCTTGGTTCTGTGTTGGCTCTGCCAATGAAGCGTGATGCTACTGCTGAAGAAACTCAAGCTTCTAATGGTACCTTTCCGGACTACAAGGCTAACGCCATCTACCACCCAAAGGTCGTCGTTCTTTCCTTGTTTGAACTTGAAAGAGACCCATGGTTAGAGAGCTCTCCACTCACATTCACTCACAACCTCACTTACCCAGGTATCTCGCCTGTTTACCCAGTGATGCACTGTACCGACAACTACGATGTTTGTCAAGTCACTTTGGGTGAAGGTGAAATCAACGCTGCCTCCTCATTGACTGCTTTAATCTTGAACCCATTGTTCGACTTCTCAAAGACCTACTGGTTGCAAGCTGGTATTGCTGGTGGTGAACCGGAGTTCGTTTCCATTGGTTCTGCAACCTTTGCCAAGTACGCTGTTCAAGTTGCTTTAGAATACCAGATTGACTACAAGGACTACGTTAACACCAACCCTGACTGGCCAACTGGTTACTTCCCATTCGGTACCAACGATCCATATGCATACCCAGCTAATGTCTATGGTACCGAAGTTTTCGAATTGAACGAAAATTTGAGAAACAGAGCTTTGAGCTTGGCTCAAGACGCCGACCTTGCAAACGGAACTGATGCAAACGCCGAATTCAGAGCTCTTTATGATGGCTTCCCACATGCTCAAGCCTTGCCAGAAGCCTACGCATGTGATGTTGTTACTTCTGACGTCTACTTCACGGGTAACGTCTTGAATGACTACTTCGCTCAATTTTCTTCCATCATGACCAACGGTTCCGCTCAATACTGTTCTACTGCTCAAGAAGACAATGCATCTTTGGAAGTATTGGTTAGAATGACGAAGGCTGGCTTGGCTGACTTTGAAAGAGTTGTTGTTTTGAGAACCATTTCTGACTTTGCTAGACCACCTCCATCAATGTCTAACAACACTGTCTACTTTTTCACTGAAGCAGACCAAGGTGGAATTGGCGCATCTTTGACTAACTTGGTGAGTGCTGGTTACCCATTCGTTAACGATGTTCTTTCCAATTGGGATGAAATCTATGCAGATGGTGGAGAATATCAGGCTACTAATTACATTGGTGATATCTTGGGTAGTCTTGGTGGTACTCCTGACTTCGGAAAGTCTTCTTTCACCATTGCCTAAAAGCATTACATATTTATACCTTCTTCCGTCAACATAAGTTTCGTATACAGAAAAAATTAATACTATCTAAAATTACTATTAAACAAAGATAAAAATATATGTATTGAGCTCGCAATTAAAGAGTAGTTTGTTGCTCTAGTTCAATAACTTCTTCGCTTTCACCACCGTTTTCAGGTCCATTGATTGAAACTGTGGCATCATGAGAGGCTTCTCTCAGGTCAAATATAAACTCGGAATTGGCAATTAACTTTTCCATTATTGAGTTCATAAATCCAAAATTGTTAATTAACGAATCGAGGTTACTGGCTTCGGTCAAAGCAGGACCAATAACAGTAGCCAAATTGGAGGGATTCATTTTGTTTTTCTCACTATTTGTTGAAATCTTCTTCAAGTGCTCGACTAGCATACGCAAAGTATGGTAGTTCACCAAAGGTAACGCCTTCAAAGCATCTTTGTACTTTTCTATCAAAATCGGGTCGTCCTCGTCGTGGTTCTGCTTTAAGTTAAACAAAACGTCAATTACTTTATCTGTCAAAAGCGCATCAGGAAGTTCCCTGAAGTATGATTTGACGACACTGGTCAACGTATGAACGTCATATCCTCTCTCTTCGAAATTAAGAGTTCCAGTTTTGTCAATGGTAGCCTTAACATTATTAAGTTCCGTAATCAGGGACGAGATTCTATAGATACCAACATCATTCATACCTTCCTTTTCAATATAGTCAAACATTAAGGATAAGATTTTTGGTGCAGCTGTCTGTTCACGATTGCATACCACACTAATTGGAACCCCAAAAGTCGTATAAGCGTGGTTGGTTTTAAGGTTTAGTGTTTTGGAGTAGAACCAGTGTCTGTTGGCGTAATTTAATTTATGCATCCAGTCGGTCAAATCTGCTTCTGTAGCACATTGAAAGAAGAAATCATCACCTCCTGCATCAGAATCAATTTTGAAGCATAATGGTAGCAAATAAACTGGAAAAATTTTCTTGTTCTTCAATGAAATTACCATGATTGGCTTCAGCTTCGTCTCAATTACGCTTTCAACTGGAGGTAACTCTTTTGAATTAACTACCCTTTCAGGGCTATTAGTCAACCCAGAAACATTCAAAGAGAAAGGACGCGATTTTGTAAATAAACCACTAATCTTGAACCTTGACGTTGAACTGGATTTATATGACAAGGATTGTCTTCTAAGCGAAGAGCTCGATGTTTTCTTATTCAAAGATGAGTTGCTTGCATTAACATTTGTGGTGATAGCCGTAGGCGAAGATATACCAGATAAACTGTTATTGCTGTTGTTGTTATTGGTCAACAAACCCAAACCCAATGCATCCTTGTTGTCTTTAGTTTGCTTCTTCTTATTGTCAAGGATCAATATCTTGCGCTCGTCTCTTAAAACTGCACGGAACAATTTTACCTTATCCTTATCCAAGAACGTAAAATCTTTCAAACTTTGAGTGTTGATCAAAGTTTCATCAAGATTCAACAAGAAATCAAATTCGCGCGTGTCATGATAGCTAAACTCATGCTCTGCCGATGCATTATCAAGATCTTCAATACCCAATTCTTTGATTAGCTTAAAAATCAAATATCTTTTGTTAAAGTTGATCACATCTTTGTTGTAGCTTGGGCACTTGTTTGTTTCAATTAAAACTTCAATTATCCATCCAAAGCACGGGAGCAAAGGCTCTTGGCTTTGCAAACTATCAATGGTGAGATAGTGTGGAAGCAACAGATTCAAATCATCGTAAGCTGGAGCTTCCGATGATATCTCACCACTCTCCTCAATCAATGTGTTAGATGCTTTCGTCCATAAGTTAGTAAAATATCTTGATTCAGGAGAATATATAACGTTAGTGATAGCTGTTTCAATACAGGATGGGATGTGGTCCTTTGTACCTTCAAAAACAAATTGGTTTTCACTCATTTTCAATTTGGAAATTTGAATCATTAGTAAAAGGGTCTTCATTCTGTCCAATCTTTCCTCAACTGTTATGCTAAGGTCCGTTAGTTGCACTAATAAGTATGTTCTGAACTTGAAGTAAATCTTGAATAGCTTTCGGAAAACCAATGGAAACTTCTTCAACAAGAGCTGCTTTTCACTTGGATCCACCAAAGACTCAAAGAAATTAAATACATTGGAGACGATCAAGCTGTCATCCGGAGTATTTGTCTTTTGTAAATTAAATTCAAATAATTCGTTATTTTCAAAAGCATACTCTAAAATCTTGTAGACCTTCATCCAATCTTCTGCCTTTATCCCCTTATAAAATACAGCCAAGAGCTTATTGAACTTGTGTAAAAACTTCTCAATCTTTGCAACATTCTTGTGCCCTGGCAAATTTCTATTCATAGGAACTTCATGTAAAGTGTTACTAAATTTAAATTCAGTTATCAAATACTCATCAAATTTCAGAACTTCGATTGGTCGATATGTTTTCTTCACAAACAATTTCTTTAACTTTTTATAGTAGTTCACTAAGCTCTCGAATGACTTCTCCAATGATGAATCAATTTTCTTGGAATTATACCATTGAAGAATTTCATTGCTGAATAATTTCAACAACTTTATCAAAATCGCTTTGTTAGATAGGTCGAGTGCAAAGTTCGAATAAAAGTTGTTTACTAGCACAATTAACACTTTCAATATGTTGATCTGAATTTTAAGTAAAAGCTCGTAATCAACTTGACCAAGTTCATTTACTTCAACGTCCGTATCCAAAACCCAGTTGGGAAAGTCAGTTCCACTATCCATAGGTTGTGGATATAATGAGGTCTGCCTTGCCCCTAAATCTGGGTGACGAAGTAGGTACATCTTTTTCATGACAGATATAACAGCATTTCCCGAGTTGATAAATCTATGAGCCAACTTATCCAACAAATCTTTAGTGGAAACAAATGTGTTGTAGTTTAAGAGGAAAACAAATCTGTATTCCGTCAAATCCAAGCAGATATTTTCATCAAAGTACTTAGAATCAATCAAGAGCAAATCAATTAACTTATCAACGCTTGCATATTTTGGCACATACTTGAAAACAAGGGGTGAGGAGCTGCTGTTAGACTCTGTCGATATAACGCTGTAATTATTTGGCTTCCTTTGAGACCCATTTAGATTTGGAGAAGAAGCCAGCTCATCCTTTGCAACATTCATAGTGTTAGGTACGGTGGAGCTATTACCATTTACCGCATTCGAATTAGCTTTAACAGTTCCGGAGGTTTCAGCTTTCTTGGAAGATTGAGGGTTTGGTGAAATTGTAAAATTATTAAACTTATCTGAATTTAATATGTCATCCACATCAATCCCTAAACCAGGAACGTCGTCCTCGTCGTCAACATTATCAACATCATCGTAAGCGCTTAAGGTATTTGCGTTTGCCATGTCTATGTCGCTGACAAAATCATCAATTCTGAAAGTTAGATCATCATCAACATAGAAGTTGTGCTTGTTCAAGGATGGATCCAAAATTTGTTGAATATGTAATTTAGTGTTGCTGTTGTTTGCATTTCCATTGTTTGATGCCAAATCATCGTACTTGCTCAAATTCACCTTAAAGTAAGAGTTATTGAATGTTGGTAACTTTGAAATCGGGTTGGTATCTTGCTCAGTAGCTCCCGTGCTTGCAGAACTTGAGACTGTATTTGAGCTGTGGTTGTTTAACAGCGTATTGCTCAACGACGTAGATGAGTCATTTGAATGTACTGAGATATTAGAAGAGCTCAAATTGCGGTTTCTCAAATAGGTGCTCTCCAGGTGTTGGGGATGTGATGATAATGCAGGAAACTTCATATAAGCTTCCGGTAAATCTGGCTCAAGTGAAAGCGAAAGTCTCATTATCTTTTCCAAGTTGATTGAGTCACAATTCAACTCAATAAGTTTTATTAACTTGTTCCGCAAATCTGTGTTATCTTTCTTCTCGCTATTTGAGGACTTATCGTCATCGCTTGTCTCTGGTAATGGTCTGGCATCGTTTGTGTTCAGACCCAAATACAAAACCTGGTTTAGGCTCTCATTTGAAAAAATGAAACCCATGGAATCATACCTTCTCAAAACGTCATCATTGTACTTAATGATTTCGTTGTAATTTGCTAAGTTTGACAAGTACTCATTCCATCTATTGAAAGAATAGTTGATCCGTTTCCAAATCGATTCCAATTCCAAGATGTTTGCAGTGAGCAGGGAAACATTGTTGATGACTAAATCTCCAAAGTATGGAATAACCTTCTCTTTCGGATATATCTTACCCAAACCACGAGGAGCCATGATATGGTAAGAATCTTTAGAGCTCACGTCATTGTCACTGCCGTCATCATTGTTAGTGGTTTTTTCAGATTGAGAGTTTAATGAGCCATTAGCCAAGTACCTCCTGTCCAATTCAAATAACACTGGCGACCAATCATTTTTGAGCAACTTAATGTAGTCTGGTGAAACTAAAGACCATATTTTAGTGAGCCTTAATACAGGCTGTGATAAAATGATTGATGAAATACCTAGCCAAGAAGACATGTTTCCCGATTTGTCTAGCAAGCATCCCAAGTCAATCCACTTCTCTAATAATCTCGCCTTTCTCTCTAATATTGCCAGGCTAAATTTTGCTGTAGTACCCTGATTAGCTTGTCCTGCTGAACCCTCAATAAACAAATGATTAATCAAGAGACGAGACAAGTAGTGGATATGGTGATCATTATTAAAAATTAATGGATTCTTCTTGTAAAAATAATCTGAACCATTAGCAGTCAAAGAGACTGTGCTACCTTCGTCGATGCTGTTTTTTATGGACAGATAGAGTAATAAAGATTTGTCAATGTTGGAGTTCCAGTTGTTAAAGAATTTCAAGTCAATGGCGCTGATTGTTGCAGCAAAATCAAACAAATTAATGTCATTCATAAACACGGACGAATTCAAATCTTGTAAAGGAGTTGTTTCCGAGGTAGGAATCAGGTCATTCGAAACTAAATTAATTAAATTTTGTTGTCTTGCAAGCATAGAATTCTTAAAATCTTGAATTCTATCTAATTCAGGTTCAAAAGTAATATCAGTCTCAGATTTGACGTTGTCTTCGAGTTTCTGGTTCTCTAAGTATTTTGACTCTTCCAAGGTCAACTGTTCAGTGAAAATCTCCAAAATTCTTAATATATGTGGAGCAATATCAGATTTTAATAAATAACCGTTGAAATCCTCTTCAATATGATATAATAAATCCAAAAGCCTCTGAACTATGATCTTCAAATTGTATGTACCTTTGAACTTTCCGGAGAATAATGCTGTTAAAAAAGCACAAACTAATTTCATTATTTTCCCAAACTTCGGTAAGATTGGCATAGTACTTAAAATTGTATTGACAGTATTGGTGTCATTCTCATCTGTATTAAAGAAGATGAAATGGACCAAAGCCTCAACACTGTTGGACTTGGTAACCAGCTTCTGCTGCAACTTTGAAAGAGGAGGACCCACACTGGTTGTAGGAGATGATGCTTGGAAAGTCAAATTGATTGAAGCTGTGGCCTGTGTAAACTGATGCAATCCAAAATCATAATTAAGATTTGGGTGGGGTACTGCTGTATCAAAGTAAGTGATTTCATAGTCTGCAGATAAACCATCCGGGTGTCCAATAGCAGTTGCTTGAGAAGATTGCTCATGGAGAGTTAAATTCGAACCATTCCCTTGTTTGTAAATATCTCCGGTTGTGCCCAGTGAAGACAGAACAGATTGAGTATGTTGGTGGCTTAAAGGAGGTTGCGCAAATCCGTCACTGGAGGGTGTAGGAGTAGGAGGAGCGTTGACATGTGGTGTTTGTGGTATAGCTTGACCTTGTGGTATTGGACCGGATATTATAGCAGATGTGATAGGCTGTTGATTTACTGGATTTTGAAGTGCAGATGCAATGCTATTAGTGCTCGTGCTGTGCTCAAGGTAAAGTTGATGATGAGCATTATTACTTTGGGGTATAGTGGGCAATTGTTGTTGAGGCTGATCATCAGTAATCCTAAAACTTTTAATGTTCAAACTCGGTGGTGCTTTATATAAGTAGACGTGAGAACCTTTTAATTCGGCACGATACATTTTCATAGTTTGTTCGCTGATCTCGCTGACAGACTGCAGGTTTACTATAACATTCAACCATGACGTTTTCAATAATTTAACGTCATAATCAGGTCTTGCAAGGGATGCCACGGTTCTCAATCCCAGGTTTGACAATTTGTGGTTCTGATTTGGATTAGGCTGCGTTGAGATAGAGGTTTGGCCGAAGGTAGCGTGGGTTGCGGACAGACCCGTTGAGTGAACTGATTGGTTCAGGTTCATGCTCATAGGGTGGTTGAGATTCTGCTTCACCCCAGTAATTGATGAATTACTTGGAGCAGGATAATTGTGTAGAGACAGAGACTCGTGAATTGTTGAATTTGCCAAAGTTGAATAATCATCATGAAATTCGATTTCCAGTATTGTTTGAGATGAAGCATCATGAGGAGGGAATTGGCCGTTTTCATATTGGTAGTCTGTTTGTGGTGTTTGGGGAGCCTGAGGTTGTTGTTGAAATTGATTCTGCTGGTTTTGCAGCTGAATAAAGGCATTGCTGGACAAGCTTTTACGCTTATCCTTTTCCTTTCTACTCCAGATCTTTCTCATGATAAATTAATGATATAAGAATGAAAACGAAATGGAAAACAAATAGTTCAGGATCCCAAGCTTAAAGTTTTTTTAAAAAAAAAGTCAGGGAAAACCGCGATTGTGGGCGGGGGGTTCGTGTAATCGAAGTTGAAGCAACAGTTGGTCTTGGTTTCTATAATCTATTCAATTGAGTCAACTTGTGTATAACTCAGATCTAGATCACTAAAGCAAGGAGAGAAAATGTATTATTGGATTTCTGGTTTCCACTCGATTGTAATATAAATAAGAGACGAAACTTTTTGAGCACGACGACGACGTGTTTTTTTTTTGTTTGTTGTTACAGATTTACGAGACTGCATATTATCAATAACCGACTCAGATAATGAGGTTTGAAGAGGGGAGCTAGAGACTTGCGAGGGACTCAGTAGTGCCAGGGACTATCCGGCACTCCTTAGAAATACTTAGAAAGAAGGGTGATGATCTCATCCATCAATGGGCAAGATTGGTGATATAAAAAAAATCAAGGATTGACGAGATCGATTTTTGCGTAAGGTCAAATGGTGCTTTGGACAAATGGTCCTAGACTCTGGACGCGTGCATAGGATAATCATATTATCAGTCAAGCTTGTTAAGTAATTGAAGTAACCCAACCCTATATTATTATTTAACTTGAGAACGCTATGCTTCCATCTTCGCTCTATTCGAATGCCGCTTGAGTAATCCCTTGTTGTTCAATTTATCCCGATTTGGCATAATTGAAGACGATATGTTGATGTACTGCATATACAATAAATCAAATCGAAGCTCTCAATTTGAATTAATGACTACATCCAATTGCTACCTGGCTACAATGTACGCGAGTAGATGATGTATGCCTAGACATAGATGGCTGGTATATTATGCCATTTGTAAGTTATATTTTCTTTTAGTTTCTTGCTTGGCTTTAATTGTTCCGACCAATGCAATCAGCGTATTTAGGCGATTCTCCTAAGGCGACTATATGCAAGTCGATTCTTCCGCCTCCGTTCTCTTTAGCAACCGCGTTTCCTACATCCCTGGTTGTCAAGACATAAGATATAGCGTCAATATTAATTTTAGACTGGGTACATATGCTTATATACAAGATTCAGTAATCTCACTGTCTTCTAACGTCACGTACATTACCAAACGGTAAAACGTTCTCTATTCGATTACAACCGCTGAAGAGCATTGCAAGGCGGTCAATACCGCAGCCCCAGCCGCCAGTTGGTGGCAACCCAAATTCCATAACATTAGTGTATTCCCAGTCGGGTACTAACATTTCATCGTCTTCAAATTCCTCTTTGTTCAACTGCTGCAGCTTGAATTTTAAGTACTGTTCCTGTGGTGAGTTTTCTTCTTCGTAGGAGTTCACATATTCTTTGCCATTGATGAATAACTCAAACCTTAAAGAAATCTCGTAGGCTGAATCGTAAATTATCTCTTTTGACTTCGCAAGCGGCGAAAGTTCTGCTGGTTGATTATAAATCACAACAGGTGTATTTGGGTTTTCTAGCGAGATGCTCTCTAGAAATGTACTGCTCAAGTTATCGAGTAAATTAGATGGAGACAAGTTGTTGGGAAGTTTTAAGCCTATCAACTCATAATATTGTATCAAACTTTGACAGTCCAAAGTCATTGGTAATTTCACACCAGTTCTCAATTCGAGCGTTGGGATGAACTCGTACTTCAAAAATGGCTTACTTAGTGCCTCAAGATGAGAGATATCTAACCCCTTCTCCTTGAGATCCCAATAAATACTTGAGAACATGTCTTCTGTTATCTTTATAAGGTCGTCTAACAGTAAAAAGGTTTCGTAAAATTCACAACTTGTGAATTCCGGATTGTGAGTAGCGTCGACTCCCTCATTTCTGAAATTTGGCCCAATTTCGAACACCTTATTAAATCCTGAAATGATTAACTTTTTGAGCCATAATTCAGGAGCCACTCTCAAGTTCAATTCTTCCTCATCCAGTCCTTTAAGTTTCGTCACGAAGGGGCGGGCGTTAGCTCCAGTTCCAGGTCCCGACAAAATCGGAGTGTTAACTTCCAAAAAGTCTCTTTTGAGAAAAAAGCATCGAATTGACTGAGTTATCCAGGACTTCACCTTAATTGGAAGTTTGCTCGAAGGATTAGCCAAGTAGTTCATAACTCTATTGCTGTTGATGATTTTTCTTTCGACGATTTTGTTAGGTACCGCCCGTAGCCTTGGAACAAGTATTTTGGGAGCTTTGTTCAACTTCAAACTAAGCTCCCCCGAATTGGTACGCCCAGCAACTCCGTGGCACCCAATTATATCCCCAGGTTTTAGAAACAAATGCAGCTGTTGGAATTCTTCGTTTGGTAATGACAATAATTTATTATTGGACACAACTTGAACTTTATGGCCACCATTTTGAATGTCAATGAATAGCATAGAACGGCCAGCTTTGCGAATGCTGCTTATTTGACCCTCGATTAGGCATGTATTTGTTCCTTTTGGCAGTTCAGAAGAGAAATCATAATTTTCATACTTTTGTCTAAATTGAGCAATGGATATCGGAGTAAGAAACGGTGAAAGCCCTTTTCTAGCATCACAAATCGGAGGGTAATGCGATTTATTGATTAGACCTTTTCGGGTCTCATATGTAAGCTCACTACTAGGAATGACCGTACTTGCGTACCTGCAAAAGTATTCAAATCGTCTTAGCATGGAGATTTGAAATTTCTGCATTCCTATTATTCTTCTACAGCCATGTGACTGCGCACGTGCGGTGATTTACTTTAAGCCAGAGAAAGTTCTAAACAAATGCAGGGTCTATAGATTGGATAGAATCAAACTTTTATATACTGTAACAGATTACAAAATTGGTACAGGAATGAGGTATCTAGCAGTTACGTTATTTCAATCTGTCAAAAGAGTTCATGTTTTCGAATTGACTCGTTGGTTGAGTAGAACGAAGCAAGAAAAGCGTACCACACGGAGCACCATTTCTATTACCTGAAGTATGGAAACTCGCAATTTAGCAAACTGTTACTTTGCACACCTGGCTTGCACAGTCGTGGTTGCTGTCAACAAAACTTTTTATTATCCTAGAGGTCTAGGTTTTTTGCGAAAAAGTTGCAAAATCTCTAAATGTCATTACCAGCTATGGCTCATTTACCACTTGAACTTTTACGTTGAATAACTTTTTTCTTATGTTCAGCGGGAAGTCGGTATCGCAAACAGATAACTTGATGCTAAATGCTCGGTACAGTGAATTGGAGAGATGCTGTAAGATTTGGTAGGCAACTCCCATGTTGTGCTGCCCTACTGTATGCATATAATGTTAACTTGCGATTAAGTTATTACACTAATTGACAAAGCTTTAAGCAAGCTCTTTCGTCCCTCACGTAGTGTATTTGGGGTATAAGTGCTAAATTCAATAATAGAATATGGTAAAACCTTCGCTGTTTTCCTGTATGCAATTAGTACTCGCACGCACAATTTCTACTTTTTTTCTACTAGTACCGATTTGATTCAATTCGTAGCACCCGACCACCGGATGGAATACTTTGAAGCTAGGGAAGACCAGAATGGTGTTAGACTCTCATGGAACAACTTACCACGCTCCAAACTTCAACATCAGAGAAATGTTGTTCCAATGGGAGCTCTATACACTCCACTTAATAACAAGTCAACTACCTACGAATTACCACAAGAATATATGTCAATGTGCCGTCAATGTCGATCATTAATTAACCCATTTGTTCATTTAAATGGCGACATATGGACTTGTCAATTTTGTAATTTTTCTAATAAAGGCAATCCCGCTACACTTTATCAACAAGATGAACTGGGCCAGACTGTACTCGCCCCACACTTAACCGAAACTTATTCAACAGTTGAGTATATTACTGGGAAGAGCAGCTTACTACCCCCAATCTTTTTTTACATCGTTGATACATGTTTTGAGGACGAAGACGTTACAGATGCATTTAAGTCATTGACAGACTCTCTTGTTCTATCGCTTAGTTTACTTCCCGAAAATGCCTTGGTGGGATTTATCTCATATGGAAAGAATGTGTTCATACATGACTTACTTTCTAACAATGAGAAGCAGCATGTATTTAATGGATTGAGAGAGTACACTTTAGAACAAGTTCAAGAATCCCTTGGTTTCTTGGTAGGTGGTTTGAAAGTCCAGCAACAAGTAAACAATGGAAACTACTTGGATAATTTTTTGTCTGTGGGAAAGCGTTTTCTTCAACCTGTCAGTATTGTTGAATATCAATTGAATAGTATACTTCAATCCTTGCTAACAAACACTTTTCCTCATTCCAAATACAGTGATAGACCAGAGAGGTGCACTGGAGCTGCTTTAAACATTGCCACATTACTCCTCAAGTCAATACTCGGAACTTCTGTTTCACAAACTGGTGGGCATTTGCTTTGCTTTGTTGGGGGAGCATGCACTTACGGACCTGGGAAGATTGTTAATAAACAATTAAAGGAGCCCTTAAGGTCTCACCATGATATTGAAAAATCTTTACTTTCAACCTTGCCGCTGGGACCCAACGTTTCTTCCAAGACAAAAGTAGATTTATCATTATTCAAGGAAGCAAAGAAATTTTACGACAAGATAGCTCAAACTTTGGTTGGTATGGGTCTAGCCTGCAACTTCTTTATCGGAAGTTATGACCAAGTCGGTCTTTTCGAAATGGATGAAGTGTGCTACAAGACTGGTGGAACAGTAGTTATGAGTGATTCATTTACAACTGCAATTTTCAAGCAGAGTTTTATTAAGTTTTTTAACAAGAATGAGGATACTGAGTATTTAGAGATGGGACTAAATGCGCTGTTGGAAGTCAGAGTAACTCGTGATTTGAAATCTCAAGGTCTAATTGGAACAGCGACTGGATTACCAAAAAAAAAAGAAGATGGATTTGCTCTGGAAATGATTTCTAACTCCACAGTTGGATTTGGGGACACAATTGCCTGGAAACTTTGTAACGTTAACCCACAGTCAAGTTATGCGATATACTTTGAAAAAGTTGATTCTCCGGCTACGTCGCCAATAGGGGATAATGCCCCAGCTTGTATTCAATTCTTGTTTTACTACCAGCACTCAAATGGAGAAATGAGATTGAGGGTTACGACAATTCCTATTGGAATTGTTCCTGACAGCGATGCTGCAAGTTTGGAGGCCGGCTTTGATCAGGAAGCTGGCTTAGTGCTCATTGCTAGAGACGCGGTGAATAAATTGCAACAAAGCACCACCATTTCCGGGAACAAATCTGTATTTACGACAAGTTCCATCGTTAAGCAATTGGATAGGTTGCTAGTTGACTATTGTAAGAGATTTGCAGTATACACTAGCGGAGTTCTTGAATCATTTAGATTAGCAGGAGCTTATGCAATGCTACCTCAATTCTTATACCATTTGAGAAGATCCCAATTCATTAATGTTTTCAACAATTCACCAGACGAAACAAGCTTTATCAGACACGTTTTTATGCACGAAGATAGTGCTAATTCTATTGTCATGATCCAGCCTACATTGTTATCATATGACATTGAGAGATTTGGAGCTCTTGACGAGGTTACAGGAGAATCCAATTCGGATCCCGAGCCAGTATTGCTCGACTCTCTTTCTCTTGGTCACGATAAAATTTTATTGTTAGACACATTCTTCCATATCCTCATATATCACGGGTCCAAAGTTGCCCTGTGGAGAAAGGCTGGATATCATGAATTAGAGGAATATGCTCATTTTAAGAAATTCTTAGAAGCCCCTAAGCAAGAGGCTATGGAGATTTTATTGGATAGATATCCATTGCCGAGGTTTATTGACTGTGATGAAGGAGGATCTCAAGCTAGATTTCTCATGGCGAAGTTAAATCCATCTACCAGCTATGCCACTAACCCTCAACATCAGTTGATAGGCGGTCAGTTGGATGTCTTGACGGACGATACAAATTTGCAGCTGTTCATGGATCGTGTTCAACGTATTGTAACAGCAAAAAGATAAGCATATAGTAGATTTAGATGAATTAACAAGTGCATACAAAGAGTTATTGTCTTAGATTACATTTTCAAATATGATTTTCCTCTTCCTCTCTTTTCTTTGAAAGCTTGATTGCTTTTTTCAAGAAAGTTGTCCTTTCTTCGTTCTCATTTTCAACTGACTTGTCATTTTCTGGTCTTCTCGAAGATTCCTTTTGCTGAACTTTCTTTTGATCGTTACAAACTAAATGCTCGTTCACTTGACCAATTAGCTCCCCGTAGTCGTCAAAGACTAAATCAGTGCCCACCAATTTTCTCCAAGAAGCTGAATAAATTTTACCATCAATCACACTTAAATTGTTAACCGAATCTCCGCCTTCTTGAACCGTACCACCGGAAGGTGCGCGAGTTGAATTGTTAGACAACTTTAGCATTGGATTTGTATTGTCCACTTCAGTGATCTGAAAATGAGCTGAAGACTTTATTAAATTCACTTTCGATCGAGGGGTATCTGAATTACTGTACTCTTCACTGTACTGGGAATTTTTACCAATCATTGGGATATCAACCGTGACGTAGAAGTCCTATTTACATGTTAGTAACCTCTAATTATATTATGTTTCTAAGTCTACCAAAGAGGATCAATATTTACTTACTTCAAATTCTTCATTAGCTGTGCTTTCTTCTTGCTTCTTCTTTTCCGCCAACTCCAATCTCGCTTTGATATCTTCATCTGATCCGGCTTCAAAGTTATTGTGAAAGTTCCAGTTCATCTCCTCTCCATTTGATAAAAATTGAGTGTTTCCATTCATCGTAATCTTCCAGTCTCCTTTCTGGACAAGTTCATATTTGTCCAAGGAGCAGGCGCCAGCCTTCAAAATGGTCTTATTTTCATCAATGTACTCAAATACGCTTGACTTTTTCAAAAGAGACATGCCCAATGCAATTTTAGTAGCTGCATGAGTAATTATTAAGATATTCTCAATATGAGGATACTTCGCCTCGAATATATCAAAAAATTTTAACCAAAACGATTGAGCTCTAGTAAAAATTTGGTCCTCAGTTTCCCCAGAAGGATCTGGAATAACTCCTAAAGTATCATCCCTATGCCATGTTTGTTCGTCAGACAAAACTCCGCTAAAAAATCTGAGCAATACGTCGTAATTTGCAGGAATCGGAACAACACTTCGACCTTTTTTATACCATTCACCAACACCTCTTTCCAATACAATTGGAATAGATAAAGAATTTGCAATGGGTTCCCCAGTTTCTACACATCTGTAAAAGGGAGACGATATAATAAATTGTGGCTGCTGTTTCTTAGGCAATCCCTTAATGTAGTTGGCAAGCTCCTTAGCTTGAACAACCCCATGAGGGGCAAGCGGTGGATCATTTGGTATTCCAGTCGGGTTAGGGGGATGCGGCTTAGGTAACCAATTAGCTCTGTATCCGTGTCTCGAAATATAAATTGTTTTGACTGTCATGTGGTCAAATGTAAGATAGCTATTTTGTTTTTATTTTCTTCTGTTTCATTCCAACGGAGGACCGGAGCTGAACGCGGCAATTCTATTATGAATAAACTCGACTTTTACGATGTGAGCGAAAAGCAGCTCAATTGCACTTAACGTAATGCATGACTACACGGAAGATCTTAATTGCTATGAGGAATGACTACGGAAATGGATATGTACAAGTTTAGATCAACATTTCCAATGGGTTTTCGATGATCTTCTTCAAAGCCTTGATCCATTCACCACCAACGGCACCGTCAACGGTTCTGTGATCAAATGTTGCGGTGATAGTAATGACATCGTCAAAAATGAACCCTTGTTCGTTAACTTCAGATGGAACAGCCTTCTTATCAACAGTACCAATGGCAACAATGGCGGATTGTGGTGGATTAATAATAGAAGTAAAAGCAGTAACGGCATGGTTCATACCCAAGTTAGAAATACAAATAGTACCACCTTGGTATTCTTCTGGGTTCAACTTACCAATCTTGGCTCTCTTGCCCAAATCCTTGACTTCTTTAGAAATGGCAGATAAACCCTTGGTATGAGCATTCTTAACAATAGGAGTAATCAAACCAGTTGGAGTAGCAACTGCAACTGAAACATCGACATTCTTGTAAGTTCTAATAATGCCTTGTTCACCTAACCAAGCAGAGTTAGCTTCTGGGACACGCAAAGAAGCCAAAGCAATTGCTTTAATCAACAAGTCATTAACAGATAACTTATATCTATCTTCAGCTGATGCGTTTAACGATTGTCTTAACTTTAACAATTTAGAAACAGAGATTTGGGATTGAATAATGTAAGATGGAGATTGCTGAGTAGATTGCAACAATCTGGTAGCAATGGTCTTTCTCATACCGCTGATTGGAATATCTTCAAATTGAGCATCGGCAGATGCTGGTGCTGAACTAGTGGCAGGAGAGGCAGGAGCCTTGTAGTTTTCCAAATCCTTGGCAACAATTCTTCCATTTGGTCCGGTACCCTTGATGTTTCTCAAAGAAATACCTTTATCCAAAGCAATGGTCTTTGCCAAAGGAGAAGCGATAATTCTGTCTGTTGGAGCAGAAGACTTAGCTGGAGCAGAAGAACTCTTCTTTGGCTCATCCTTAGTCTCCTTTGGAGATTCATCTTTTGGAGCCTCTTCTGCAGCTTCTTCCTTTGGAGCTGCAACGCCTGCATCACCAGCATCTTCAGCAGTGAAGCTTTCAAAAGCAGCTACATCGCTTGCTTCCTCAACGTAAACAGCAATTGGTTTACCAACTGGAACGTCCTTGGCACCATCTTCAAGCAAGATCTTGGCCAAGTACCCTTCTTCTTGAAACTCAAAATCCATAGATGCCTTATCAGTTTCAATCTCGGCGATAGGTTCACCTGGAGTTAATTCATCACCGACCTTCTTAGACCAAGACCCAATGTTACCTTGGGTCATTGTTGGAGACAAGGCTGGCATCTTGATCACAGTATGTGGTGGAAACTTACCTGAGGAGTACAATCTAGCCAATTGCAAAGAGGCAAGTCTGGTTGAAGTAAGAGTAGCACGAGCGGCTAATACAGATCTGGAAACAGTAAACATAGACAACATCTTATATGCTAGGAATGTCAGACTAATGAGTGAAGAATTCAGCCTAAGTACCAAATGTTTTTGATGCTAAAAAACTGCCAAATTTATTAGAAGGATGAGAAAATTTGTTGGTTCAAAAGCAAGTACAAATGCGCGAAAACATCCGTAACGCAATATAATTCACTCCGAGAATCCGCATGGATGTTTTCCGGGATGGGAGCAGGTAATCGGAAGATTAAGTCCGCTACAAGTTAAGCAAATGTAAATATTAGAGAGATACTACATCTGAGAGGCTAAAACACTTCTTTGAGACTCCCACATTTCGCAGTTCTTGACTGAGGAGACCTTCATTATCATGATATCCCTTGTCAACTTCCATGCACTGGTCCTCATATGAAACTGTCAGAGCTCCATTTTTGACAAGGCTGTCCTTGGCCGTTTGCCACAGAAACCTCACTATTCCGAAATTCCAACCAAATACCTGGTCCACTTCTGCATTAAACCACTTAACCGTATTAGGGTCAGATGGATATCCAGACCCTATTATGTCGCCATTCAAAACATGTTTATTGTAGTATTGAAGGTTGAAATCTCTGGTAACTTTTGCAACAACTGAGGCAGTACTCACAATTGGATAGAGACTGTCGGCTTTTTTCGCAACTGTAATCTCAATCTCCGGGAAATGGTTGCGGAGTTTCCGGGCATAGCTATCTGGAGGTCCCACTGTATCAACAAAGATCGATGTCACGTTCACCCCTCTTTCAAGAACCTGCTTTATCAATTCGATAGTTGTGTTATGCGCCTGCTCATTCAAGTTGTAAGAACCCTTACCAAGTGACGATTGAAGCATTCCACTCAGAATGTCTCGTGCAGTCATTGTGGTGGTGCACCATCCAACATTTTCATGCAATTCATCATCACCATCAATCATTTGGAATAATTCACGGCGTCTCTTCTCATTTAAAGTCTTTGAATCCATGAACCCATACTTTTTCTTAAGGCTTTCCAGATATTCTTGAATACAGTATGCAACACCGTAGACCATTGGACCTAGGACTGGACCTCTACCTGCCTCATCAACCCCGATCACAACGGGTGCTTTAATGTTAGTTTTAATTTTGGATGGGATTTCGGAATGATGAGTTGAAGACTTAAAAGTCATTGGCAGCTCGATAGACAATACAGAGCTGGGAAGCCAGTCAACACCTCCTTCAGCACCAGCTTCTTTAGGGAGTTCAACATCTGCATAAACGACTCTCCTCTTCTTCTGAGCAGACTCCATAGTGAAACTACAAAACAATACGCGTTGGTTCGAAAAATGTGGAACGCGCTTGAAAAGTTACAAGCATCATAAAAAAATTATTAGCTCTCTATTGCTCTAACAAATTATCTTTCACTTTCTCATATACAATGAAGGTGATGCAAGTTGCAGGAAGTACTCGCACTATATTGGCGCTGATGCCTTTATAAAAGGCATTTAGTTTTCCTTCATTCCACAAGTGCAAAATAACTTTAAGGATTGAATTACTTGAACGTGAGATCTGTAACCGAGCACGAATAACCTGTGTAGGATACATAATCGTCATACTCGCAATCTTAGAAGCTATCAGAGTATACATGTACTCCACAGCACTTAAAGTATTATCGTCCTTCCTCACCCATGCTTTGAAATGATCGTAAAATGTAAATTGTAAACTTCCTTGAAACACCAGGAAAACACTTGGTAAAGTTCCTTTCCAAAAACTGCGTACACCTTCTGCTTGGAACATCTTCTTGATTCCATCATAAGTGGAAGTGTATGCTAGATCCAGCAGTCGTGAAGTACCCAATATTCGAGTTTTTAGTACCCAGATTGGGTTTGTTAGGATGCTTGTAGAAATGCCTGCCAAGGCCAGAGATGTAAAGTAGTTTGTGGTGGCATTAGAAGTATACCCTAAACCTTTGAAATTCTCATATAGGGCAAAATATAAACCCCAAGCGGTTGAATTACCAATGAGATTAGGGAAAATACCTCTATAATACTGTGACAAAGTATATCTCAATGCAAATGAAGTAGATCCCACCTGAGCTGGCTTTTGATTTAATTCTTTCAATACTTGCTGTATGCTCGAAAGTTGGGATGAGTTTCCTTCCTTCAATTGAAGTCGAACCTTGATAAGGTCTAAAGGATGTGTTACTATTGTAGAACAAAGCCCCGCACATAATCCAGCAATCACATCTACTTGAACTTTAGTGTACGCATGGTCGGAGCCCATGGAGAAAGTCTTTTCAGTTGGATTTCAAATGACAAAAAACATCGATTTTGAAAGAAAGTGAGGATCATGTGGGACAGTATGAAATAAATAACTGCATCTGGATACGATAAATCAGGCAGCTAACAAAACATGAGAGCTCAATTGAAAAATACGGCAGGGAGGAAGAACTTTCTTACGTCCAATACATTGGGCAGTTGACAAAATTTTATATCTATGTACATACTAACAAAATGGATATTGCCAACATTCACCTTCGCAGCTCGTAATCATTCAAGTTAAACCAAATATATCTCATTCATTTACCTACATTCAAACCCTTGAATGAATTAGGCAGTTGGGAATGGTGACAACAAATTAAACAAAGAAGGCTTTTGAGTAGAGGAGGTCCAGCCCAAGTACAAAACAAATGGAATAAAACCGTAATGTGCAACAGTCTTAGAATAATCTAAAACTTTGGAGATTCTTTCTTTTGATTCATCAGACAATGTGAATTGGTAGCTAGTAGGAGCAGACATTTGTGCTTAGTGTTCAGTGTACCTTCGAAAATTTTTCTTTACATAAAGCTCCTATGCACGTGATATTGGAATACTCTGAAGAATTTTTAACGGATCGAAGATCTCGGGAATTATAAGATCAACTGAAAAACCCATTATGTTTTAGACCGCCCAACCATGTATATATAGGGTTAAAACATTTTGTTGTACACTAATATATACAAAAGAACTGCACTAGGAAATCGAAGCTCTGTATCATATATCCCCTCGAAGTAGGAATTCTAAAAACTTGTATGTTTCTAGTAAAATCCACTGTACTTATCTGTCAAGAAGATATTAACAACCCAAAAGATTCAAATACGTACGTTGTGAGTAATTCCCAAGAACTCCTTGCACATTTAAGCATTTAGATTCGTAGTTGGCTCACACTCACTTAGTTGTACATGTCTCTCTACAAGCGTGCCAATTAGGTTTCCTCGTTTACTAATCACATGAGACAAAACAAGTTAGTCAGCCCACCGAAAACACAAAAATTTGAATAGCGAGGTCGCTTTGTGAAGGTATGAACGACTAGTGAATAACCTACAGAGTGCCATCTAAGATCTACAGATAAGAAGCTATAAAACTATATTCTGTAAATATAATAAATACTAAAACTTAATGTTGTTGAAAGTAGTAGTAAGCACCAACAGAAATAAGGAAAACTACTACTGCGATCAATGGAGTGGAAACAGCAGAATCTTGATGAGTGTTGGATGGAATTCTAGCTTCTTTTAAGACACCACCTTCAACCCTACCAATCAATAAGCCCTTCAAAACCTCATGAGCTTCATCAGAATGACCAATGTCATTAAAAGCTTCTGTTGCATCGGTTCCAGCAACATCTAAGACAACCTCTTCACCACCTGGATGTTCATCGATGTATTTACTAACATCATAGACTCTACCATTGTAGACAATCCACAAGTCATCAGTAGTCTTGTGTTTGGAAACTTCTTCAAAAGTGTAGACCTTTAATTCGTCAGAGGACATCTTGTTAATTGTTTTATCTCGAAAAGATACGTAGAATATTAAAAATGCAGTAGAAAAAAAAACTTATACGACAAAGTTTGATCTGACGTGAGAGCCCCAACAATTGGGCTGACCAATTCTATCATAAGCTAGCTCATGCAAAAAATATTTAACAAGCAAAACTGAAAGTTATTTATAGGCCGACAATGCCTACTAGATTTGGACTAATGGGTGTGCTCCAATCTCAAATCTGTTAAGCACCGTTTGTTGGATTACGATGAAATGGTTTTTGATGTATGCGCGGTATCATGTGAAAACTCAAGGAATATTTTACTCGATACAGTAATTTTGTCTAATATACAATCAAGCGAACCTCCACTACTTTCTATAAACAAGAACATCATATGACTTTAATACCCAGTACAAACATAATAAAAAAATAATATGCGATAAAGTTAGTCTCACAAGACGCTAATGTCATAGTCAAATCCCAATTCTTCTAATTCCTTTTGTTTTAATTCTTTCTCCTTTTCAAACTTTTCAACAAGGACAGACCATTCTGCTAAAGTTTTAGGCGAATCATTCTTTTCTCTGTTAATCTTGTTCCAATCAATTGGAATGAACTTCGAATTGGCACCCTTAAAAATTTCATTGTGAAAGGTATCCAAAACGCTTACCTTTAATAAGTGACCATCTAGCAAGTAGTTATTCATCGTTTCAGCAGCAATTTTAGCAACCTCATAGCTTTCAAATTCAATAAACCCGAAATGCTTCGAAGCTCCGGTCTTCTTATTTCTAGATAATCTCAAATTAATGATTTTCCCAAACTGGCTGAAGTATTTTTTCAATTCAGACTCATAGAAGCCATGAGGGATCCTACCGATGTAGACAACACCTCTCTTGTTGCCCTTGCTTGACTTCCCGGAACTCTCTTTCTTCGAAATGGTCTTGTTAATTAAATGCCCGTCTTTTGTTGTGGTCGTGATAGTCTTTGCCTTCTTTCTTGAAGGCTGCTCGTCTACTTCCTCATCAGAAAATCCGTGCATGCTATCATCTTCCTCCTCTGACAAATCTTCTGAGGATTCTTCGCTCAACTCAACAGCCTCTACAGACTCCAGAGTATTGCTGTCTAGCAAAGGTTTGACACTATTATTGTTAGGCTTTCCTTGTGGCTTGGTGTTCTTGGCCATCGCTGGTAATAGTTGAAGGGTACAAATATTTTTTGCACCGTCCGATGAGGCCTCCAGAAAAACCAAAAAAAGTCGCCCATCATGTCGTTCTTTGATGGCAACTAAATAAGGCTCTTCAATAATTGAAAGGTCTTATAAACTGGCAATCCTACCACATTCAGATAATCACCGATAATACGAGGGAAAAAGACGTTAGCAAATCCTTGTATTTTAAATCCGCCTGCAGCGCTTTTTCCATCTTCTAATGATACGTAGTATTCAACTAGATCATCGGAAACACTGCTGTCAAATTCCAATATCGTCGTTTCGGTGCCAGATACTTTTGTAACAGTACCATCTATCTCGATTTTAATAAGCACGACTGCAGTGATAACCTTAAGTTCTGCAATATCCTTATATCGCTTAAACATACGCAAATGCTCCTCATTTGAAACCGGCTTCTCAAATATTGCATCTCCACAAGTTACAATGGTATCTGAACACAAGATAATTCTTCTCTTGTTCTCACTTAATTTGGCTAAAATGAATTCACTTTTCTTCAAGCAAGTTTGCTCCACGTAAGTTGTGTTACTTAGACCTTCTTTCGGAATATCCTCAGCAAATTTAGATGGTAACACTCTAACATTCTTAATATTCAACTGCTCTTGGACAATGTGCTTTCTTTGAGGGGACTGAGAACCCAAAATAAATTCATAATTAGATAGGTTGCTAAATATTTGCAGTAAAGTCATTTGCTCGAGTTTCAGTTAATTTTGTCGCGTTCAAAAAGACGAATCGACATTTGAAATAGGAAATCAATCAGTTGTCCATTTACGAAGCGCAAGATTTACAGAAGAAGAGCACATCTCTATGAAAGTGCTTTACAGAGACAACCCTCGAGTTCTAGTTATATACTCAGAAACTCATTCTCTTACATTGCAATTTTTGGAGAGAAAGAACACAAGCAATACAGTTGCAGTAGAGATTCTACCCAATGAAAAAGTCACAAGAGAACAAGGTTTTAAATTGTTATTCAAACGCCAAGTATATGGGTGCTTAGGCTTAATTAAACTAGACAAGCAGGTATTTCTTGCCGTTATTACAGGAGCACAAAAGGATATAGCCTGTCCTGTCCCTAGCGAGCTGGTAGACAGAATTTATAATGTTGAGTTTGTTTCCTTGACAAGCAATGAATGGGATTTTGTGGAATTGGACTCAAACGGATTTCCTTTTAGCTCTGAAGCTTCAAGTTCCGGCAACTCAGCCTACCTGAATGCAACACAGACAGTATATGATGACCCAAGCGCAGTCCATCCATGCCATGAGCTCAAAAAGCTCCTCTCAAATGGATCTTTTTACTACTCAAATACTTTTGATTTGACGTCTCTATTGCAAAGCAGAGGAGTGCATAAGTCAGGATTAGTTGCTAGTAGCTCCGGACAACTCTCAAATCAGAAATTTGGGAAGCATTATCAGCAGGACTACATGTGGAACTCTTACATGATGGAGGAATTATTGAATTTTAGATCAAACTTAGACCCTTATGTCCAAGCCATATTAGATGAAAATCAATTTTTGACTATTGCAATTAGGGGATTTGCAAAATCTCAAACATTAAATACCTCAGGAGATACCATCACTATCATTTCGAAGCAGTCATGGAAGAGAGCTGGAACGAGGTTCAATGCTCGTGGAATTGATGATAATGGGAATGTAGCAAATTTTGTGGAAACCGAGTTTATTTACTATAATGTCTCAAACTCCTCCATCTTTTCGTTTGCTCAGATAAGGGGTTCTGTTCCAACCTTCTGGGAACAAGATTCAACCTTGATCAATCCCAAAATTACGTTGACTAGATCTATTGATGCCACTCAAAGCATTTTCAATAAGCATTTCAGCAGCATTTGCCACAAGTATGGAGTTTGTCATATTGTTAATCTATTATCAAAGACAAAGCTGGCCGAGGTAGAACTACTGCGCCGGTACAAACAACTTCTCGAACTCAGTGATATTCAGGATGAATTAATGTACACTGAATTTGATTTTCACCAGGAAACAAAACAGCTGAGTGGTGGGTTTGCTGGGGCCACTAAAATTTTACCATTGTTGTATAATTCGTTGGAGCAATTCGGATGGCATTATTATGATACCGACCAAGGAGACACAGTGACAAGACAGGATGGAGTTTTCAGAACTAATTGCTTGGACTGTCTTGATAGAACGAATTTAATTCAACAAGTGGTATGCCAGTTTGTTCTAGAAAATGTGAAGAAAAGCCAGATTTCTCAAGCATCACAAAGAGAACGATTTGAAGTGGATGATATCATTGCAAAGCATAATAGCTTATGGGCAGATAATGGGGATGCGATTTCACAAATCTATACTGGCACAAATGCTCTTAAGTCTTCGTTTTCAAGATCTGGAAAGATGAACATTGCTGGGGCATTGTCTGACGTTACTAAGTCTGTTTCAAGGATGTATCAGAATACATTTGTTGACGGTAAAAAACAGTCTACCATGGATTTATTAGTTGGGTACGATTCGAGAAACTCCGAACCCGTCAAAATCTACGATCCAATTAACGAATATGTTACTGAAAAGTTGCAAACAAATGCAAGTTTGTACACTACGAAGAGCGACATAAACATTTTTGTGGGGACTTTTAATGTTAATGCCCATGATCCATCACTGAGAATAGATTTGACATCCTGGCTTTTCCCTATTGAAAACTCAGACAATCCGTTGCCCGATATATATGCAATTGGGTTGCAGGAGATCATAGAATTAAATGCAGGTTCAATTCTAAGTAATGACGCATCGAGAGCTAGCAAATGGGCTAGTGTAATCTGTGACCAGCTTAATCTGCAATCTGAAAAATATATTTTGCTTAGAAGTGAATCTATTGCTTCAATGACTTTATTGCTCCTAGTGAAGAATTCGCAAGTGGGAAAGGTAACTCAAGTTACTGGGAGCTCCAAGAAGACCGGCTTAGGTGGTATAACGGCTAATAAAGGAGCTTGTGCCGTTCGATTTGACTTTGGATCTACTTCCTTTGTGATGGTAACATCCCACTTGGCAGCTGGGACACAAGCGGTATTGGAGAGATTTAACGATTTCCAAACCATTATGCAAGGATTAACCTTTACCAGAAATCTAACAATTCAAGATCATGATCATATCCTTTGGTTTGGAGACTTAAACTACCGGATTTCGCTCCCTAATGAACATTGCAGGGTCCTAGTTGAAAATGGAGCATTTGACGAACTAGCCGCAGCAGATCAATTGAATGAAGAGATTCGCCACAAAGGTGCATTTTACGGCTTCAAGGAAGGTGCAATAAAGTTTTATCCCACATACAAATTCGATAAGGGAACGTCGAACTACGATACGTCCGAAAAACAGAGAGCACCTTCATGGACAGATAGGGTTCTTTACAAGAGCGCAAAGGGGAAAGAAGGTTTAAGGCTCTTGAACTACAGCTCCTTAATGGACGTATATTTAAGTGACCACAAACCAGTGTTTGCTAACTTTGGTAGCAAGGTTGATTTCATTGATGATATTAAAAAGCTTAGCTTATCAAAGCAGTATTATGAGAACTATAAAGCGGGCATGAAAAATCATTCGGGTGCTAGCTCCTTGGTTGACTTCTCAAATAGCTCTGTCTCGTCAAAGGCATCATCATATCGAAGCTCATCCTTTATTTCTGATACCTTATCGGAAATGAATTTGCTTGATTCAGATATAGAGTCAACTCCTCGGTTACCGGAGAGACCATCGATAGCTTCAAACAACTCACCAAAAAGAATCCCCCCACCCACTGATAATAGGAATGCAACCCCTCCGCCTCCACCTCCTGTCAGAAAAACCACTCTAACAAGTACTATGCAAAGTCCTACTCCTGTTCAACCAGTACCACTGAAACCGCCATTTGGGTTTTCTGTTACCCCACTTATTCCCAGTCGGTCAAACTCCGTTGAGGCCTCAAAGTTAAGCTCACCTGTTAGATCTCCAGCTCAAGAAACCAAGTCACCATTGAATGCAGACTTTGCTTCGGGAACGAATAAGAAGCCATTAGTTCCCTTAAAGCCAACTTCTTTATCTGGCAATAAGACGCTTAAGACCGAATTTGCGACTACAACTGGAGACTCACCTAATATGAGTACTATCAAAACGAATGCACCAACACCTCCTCCTTCTAGAACGATGTCGGATTGGAAGCCCTTAGTACCTAAATAGTAATAAAGCTTTGTTCTCGCACTGTACATAGTCGTGTACATACCAAGTTCAATTGAAAATCAATAAACAAATTGAACGTACGTCCTTCACAACAAAGTAATATGAGTTCAAGTTCCAAAAGAATAAAATTTGTTTCGATATCTGTACCTATATTATATGGTAATAATGCTGTGAGGCTAACTCCAGAGATGAGAAAGGCAAATACTCCTCAAGACCATACACATGAATGGACCGTTTTTTTTAAACCTGTCTTAAATAACGTTGATTTGTCTCCATTAATCAAAAAAGTAACATTCAAACTACACGAAACGTATGATACTCCAGTACGATCTATTGAAAAGCCACCCTACCAGGTTACAGAGACTGGCTGGGGAGAGTTTGAAATCATCATTAAATTACACTTCCATGCAGGGCTGGAATTAGGCATTAACGAGAAGAACTTCCAAATATTTCATGCATTAAAACTACATCCATTTAATTCCCAGATCCCTCCAAGAGAGAATGGAGAAGTTCACTCTGTTTTGTACGATGAATTGGTGTTTCAAGAGCCAACTGAAAGAGTGTTTGAAATTTTAACCAAGAAGCCACTGAATTTATTGCCATATGAATTGTCTGAACTAGATAAAAGAGATCAAGAATATATTAGGACCGATGAAATAGATGAGTTGGCTAGACTTGACATCTACATTAACAAAGTAAAAGAGGAAATTGAGAAGCAAAGGAGCGACTACAAGGATTTAGAGCAAGAAAAGCTTGCCTTGTTACAATAATTGGTCATTCATTGATATGTGTCCCATTTAAAATACTGTATATATTCGTCAATAAATCCATGCAATTCACCTAGCTCCATCCCATATTTAGCGTGAGGAACTTCACCACTTCTGCTTCTATTACGTAATTGTCGTGCATTAGTTCCTACCACCAATGGTACTGCGCATCTGATTAAACTTCGTGCATCCACTATAAATAAGTAATCAAGAGGATAAACCCCACCACCAAGTGGGTCGAGAATACCTAATTCCAAAGCTAGTTTCATGCACTGTAGATTATTGGACAGTCCAGCTATTCCTTGATCAGCATTGCTAGTTACAAAAATTGGTTGGTATGAAGTTTTTACAAATGCCAGATGGATTTGACCAATAAATTCTTTTCCCTGAACTCCAAGAAAGAATATAAAAAGGATATCAGGTGACGCTGCAGATGTCCCATCTGTGCAAGGAGATGATGTTTCTGAGGTACAGTGGGCGGAATCCAATATTTCCATAATCAGTTTCTTTGCAATCTTGGAAATGGGTATTGCCAAGTCGAGCAGTATCAACTGAGGTGGGTCTTGAGCTAGCCTCACAGATGACAATTTTGTTTTGATATTTCGGCAGTCATCGCCAACGCATTTATCAAGCCTGACATGGAAGTGACTTATGATTGAATGATTTTCCCCACCAATAACTTCTACCACACTTCGCTTCATTTTTGCCATTTGGCCGATGCAATAAAAAAATGCTCCTATGGCAGTTACTTTGAGGATTATGCCCTATTTATACACTATACGGGGAATAAAAGGAGAAATGGAATAATTCTTAGGAAGGAAGGGAAATTCAGCTTTTGGAAAATGTGGAGTAAATCAAAAAAGGCAAAAAAAAAAAGAATTTTGAACCTGAAGGCTATCTACATGCAGGACGCAATATAATCCAACCAATACTCGAAATATACAAAATTATCCTCACGTAACATCGCAAAATGAAATAGGCATAAATCCACTTAAACTCACGGTTTGGGGCTTTCAGTGACTCTAATTTTCGTTCCACACCTCTCAACGCAATTAAGCGGAACATTAGAGTTGTGTTAGATGCTATGGATCATGCCATCATTATTGTATTTATTAATGTTAGTTATGTTAAGGACACTGAAAACCTATACCGCAACTATTTAATTAATAACATACTGACTTCCATACCATCATCCAGAATAAAATACGCATATCCCCATAATTTAAAAAAACACTCTCTTATTACTAAAAGAATTTAGTAGCTTCACGAACTACATAATTAAATGTCTGGTTTCTAATAAAAATATTAAATCAATATAAGTAATTCTTGTAATTATTTTTTATTTAAAATTTAATGTTTATTCAGCCAGTCCAACTGCCTTTACTAAAATAAATAAAAATCTTATTTAAACATAATTCTAGTTTAAAATTAAAGAGCAAACAAATTCTTAAATAATTTACCAAAATACCATATAAAAAAGTTGCTGCATATTTTGGATTAATAGCTACATTACGGCCAAAATATAAATTCCAACATATATCTAAAATAAAGTTAATACAGCTACAAAATTTATCTATATAATAAAATATTTATTACAACCATAATAATATCATATTTTTCTGATTTTTATGGATTCTCTATATTTGATCACTATATCATTAAAATATATAATTACAGGTATTAGGTGTTACTTCATTTTATGCTAAGTGTACAAGCTTAGACATTGGCTCATTTATTAATTTTTGAAGTCAATAATCTCACTACTTAAATACTATCAAAGGTTATATATATATATTACTCCCTTCCCAATTTGACTACCAGTAAATATATATCTTGGAATTTATAGGCATTTCCTACAAAGTCCCATACACGATTTATATTATGTGAGATGCGGGGACTTAACGTAAGAGCCAACAAAGAAAAAGAAGAAGGTGGTCATTGTAGAAGGTAGGCGTCATTGTGGCCAATTCAACTCAGCAAATGTATTGAAACTCTCATTTAGTAATAGAGACAAATGTTTTATCATATTTTTAGTATGTATTTAAACATATGCTGAATGCAAAATCAATATAGTATTGTAGGGTTGACAGAGCCAGGGAAGCATCAGGAAGTGCTGTACACAGGTGTACATATAAATTATATTAGAGAATATCTCTAATGGCGTGTAGAACTCAGTGAGCACACTGCTAATATTTGTGTACACATTAATTAAGTTTACATACCTATCTAGGAGGTAGACTATTATTTATTAGCTCTCAAGAAAAGCTCGTTAAGTCAAGTGTTGAAAAATGCACTAGTTGGTCGAGTTGCTAGAAGGTCCTATTGGGAGTTGCATAAAACTGTCTAAAGCTCCCTTCACGGTTTCACCTAGAATTGGAAGTGCACCTGGATAAAAGATGTTTGTCAGTCTATTGTTATGTACGCAGCCCCGAACTGGTTCCTTTCCTGCAAACCTATCTTGGATCCACCGAATTGCAGATGCACCTCCAGTTACATATTCTGTTAAGTGTTCGTTTAACACGTCCGAGTTAAGCTCAAGGGAGGCGATTCCCTGGTTACACCAAGAATTGTAAACTTTTTCAACTGCGCTAAATGGAGCTGCCTCATCATTCTCCGAATGAAAAATAAAGAATGGGATTTCTGGCAATTGGGTATTATTTGCAGTTCCAATGGTGTTTGCTTCGAAGAGACTTCTAACGTAAGTATTGTTCAAAATTTGAGCTCCATCCTTGAACACGCTTTCAGGTCCAGAGAAGAAACTCGTTTCAAAATATGAAAGAATCAATGATGCAAGACAATCATTTTCAGCATTCGCGAAGGTTGCATTATCTTTTGCAGTTCTGAATTCTTGGGACAAGACCTTGCTTAAGTCTGGGTATCCTTTGTTCAAGCCAAGGAAAGTAGCAGCCACCAATCCTGAGAACGGTCCTCCATCAATTTTCAAAATTGAAGCCTCAATGTCTGGAAGAAAACCACCTACTGCTGCTCCTATCAAACTACCATTTAAATGGGGAGCATATGTTGGTTGGAGAATTGAGGCCCATCCGGTTGCGAAAGAGCCACCTGAGTAACCAAACATCGCAACTTTCGCATTAGAACTGACACCTGTAGTATTTCCTGACGAGAGTGTAGCGGATATTGAATCTAAAATCGCATGTCCGGCTATATCTCCCACACATAAGGCTCCACTGAGGCCTTCAAAATCAGGTACTACCACGTAATACCCGTTGTTCAAAACTGTTTGGATATAGAGCATTTCCGCTTGCGAAGATATTGTTGCAAAGGCGGGAGCGTCAGCTTGCATGGCATACGATACCGCACAATTAACACCTGCAGAATCTTGAGCCACTTGGTAGCTGATAAGCTTGTTAGGATCCGCATTAAATGGCTCAATTATTGTTGCGACAACCAGAGAGGGGTTGCCAAACTGGTCAGTTGACCTTACTAAAATTTGCCATGTATTCTTAACTTGAGCCGGTAGAATTATTGATCTCAACTCTGAAGGAAGAGGTCTTGACTTTAAAATTGTTCCTGCACGAGCCTGCTCAAATCCCTCAGGATCTGAGTAAAAGGGATCGGAGCTAGGTGGTACTGATTCTCCGTAAACTTCTAAGGTAAGAAACAAAGCTATCAAGAGAGTCAATATAGGTGTCATGCTGTCTTCGTTTTACGCTACTGATACTTTTATCATGTATTAAATACTTTATTTTCCCCAACTTGATGAGTTTCCAGTTTTGGAAACAAATACAGCAGTCAATAATTACAGTTTAAAGGGAACGTAGTTGGTATTCAGAAAGCTTAAATTGAACTCATAATACCATTCCGAGGACGGAAATCCGAAAACTCGCTGAAAACTCGATATATACTCTAAAAGAGTCATATATCTGCTATATCATTGCAGATTGTGTCTAACATTATTCATAGTTGTCTATTTCGTGTCTATGTGAAGTGCAGACGATGACGCATCTTGGTTTTAGAGTTCAGGTGTAATCTACATACTTTATTTCTGTTTTCAGCACATTGACTGATATTTTGCAATCGAACTACCAGATTAGGAAATTAAGAGTTGTACGTGCAACAGAATCGATTGTTTCGAATTGGAAGAAGTTTCTTTGGCCCGGCTGTAAACAGAAGCATCTACTTAGTTTTATTTCTAAACGTTGATGACTTGCCCACTGTTGCCCTTTTGGTGCGTTTGGCTGCCTTGGGTCCTTCAGTTTCCTTCGAATATGGGTTGAAGGATCTCTTCTTTGCGTTCAACTTATTGCTGCCACCTAGCATAATCTTATCAGCGTTCGAATAGTCAACGATCTCAGACTGAGAATTTGTTTTCTTCTTCTGTGATTGAAATTGTTTTTTACGAAGCGAAACAATTTCACCTGATTCCAGGGGAAACAAAGCAGGTTTCGGCTCAATTATGTCAGTTAGCAGATCCTCGTGATTTGCTATAGTGTCAACTGGTTCAGAAACGGACTTATCATTCACTCTCATCTCAAGCTGTTTTTCTTCCAAATGTTTTAATCCTGCAAACGTTACATGGAATCTGGATGTAATTTCCCTCGTAAAGTTATGGTCTTTAACCTTGAATGTGGAAACGTCATACTCCTTTGTGTGCTCTTCTGCTTCAAACAAGGTCTCAAACAAAGCAGAGTGTCTTTCCAATAAGTTATTCTCAGTGCGTTTGAACGTGATCGAATTCATCTCAAGCAAAACGCGGAAATTGTCACATATTTGTGCAATGTTCCCAATCTCGAACAGATGCAGTTCAGAAGGCAGTTGATCACAGTTGCCTTCATCACGATTAAGCTCAGCTGCCTCTTGCAATAACTTTGCAAGTTCTGTGGAATGTAATCTCACACTTTCAGAAATGTAAGTGTGGCTGTTTAAAACTTTTATTGCAGTAATAGGCGATTCAATCTTGGCTAAACCTACTAGCAATTGATTTGACATAATATACCGAACCGATTCGTCCTTTTCCCTGGCCAATTTATCTCTCCAATTGTACAAAACTTCAATCATTCCCTTTTTGCTCTCAGGGATATTGTATTGTGTTATTATGGTCCGGTATGGCTCCCAAGGATTTGAGGACATGATTGGACAAGAAACAAATTTGCTGTTAGTAAAGGGGCGAAATTTTGTAAACTCAAACCTCCTTTTTGCAACTTGACGAGAGTCAAACAACACTTGTTGCAACTTGTTAGAGTCAATCAATTTATTTTTCAATTGATCAAAAATGTTCAAAAGGAAATGTGTGTCAGAACGTGCATATGCCAACATTGCTCCTTCAATTGGTCTAACTCTCCAATCTGCTAGCTGGTACTTTTTTGACGTTTTGAAACTTGCAAAGGTCTCCAACAAGTAGGCCAATGAAAATTTTGGAAAACCCAAAGCTTTCAGTGCATGATAAGTATCAAACAAGCTAACAACATATAATCCTAAGTCTCGTTGAAGCCAGATGATATCCATAAAAGCGCCATGAAATACTTTTACAATCGAAGGATTTGCAAAAATTACATTCAATGCCTGCAAGTGGCTTCTCAATTTCAATGTGTCCACTATCCAGTCTTGATCTCTGCTTGAAACTTGCATCAAACAAACCAATCCATAATAAGTCCTAAAATCATGGTGCTCTAAATCGACTGCTATCTCGGTACACTTCCTCAATTGTTCTATCATTGCATTTAGAGATGCAATTGAGTCTACCCATATTGCAGTAGTCGTGTTCCAGTCATTCGGAGGGATTGGTTCAGATTTTTGCAAGATCATATCGGGGTACTCCTGTGTTTCAATCTCATATTCATAAGGATGAGGGTAGAAGGGAGGATCAATAATGGAATCTTTGTGGGCATCAGGGTTAGGAACTGGCACCACTAAGGAGCCATCATACGGTTTTATAGCATGAGGCTTTGAAGTGAGCTTTGGCCTAAACGGAGAATTTTCTGAGTTATCAATGCCATAATCAAATTCGTCTTGAGGTTTGGATATATTGACAGAATTGGTGTGTTGAGGAGTTCCTTCTTCCAAGGATATCATTTTGCGCTTGGATTTCAGATTCAATTCATCCACCGCAATATCAATCTTCTCAAAGATAGTATCTAACAAGTTGGCAACAGGCTTCCAAGAGCTATCACTTGAGATATTTTCCTTTCCAAATGTGATTGTAGAGCTGCCGCTGTCTTCTGCTACGCTTAACAAGCGTGTACTTAAATTGTACAAGGCGAGGGATGACTCGTCCAACTCGCTGGATATTTTAGCATCAATAGAACGATAGAAATTAACATCTTGTGCTGCAAGTGATGTTGCACCACGTATTACCTGAACAACATTTGGTAAAACTTTTTCAAAAGAAGAATCTGCAGTCATAGTGTGTTTCCACCACCTGAATTTTTTTTGCTTAAGCAGACTGATTCACGTGATTTTTTTAAGGATGAGCTCCTTTCCTTGCATTAGCCCACGTAGTATGATTCACTTATAAGCTCTTAAGTACGAAATTCGCATTTGGCACAATGCAGTAAACGATTGGGGTCTATCTTCATATAAAGCGGTAGTTCCCCTAAGTCTATATAGTCACGTGATTTGATCTTAAGCTCATCTCATCTCAACTCAAAAACTTTTTTATATTACACCAAACATCATGTTTACTTGCAATACTTGTAACTTGGCATTTGAGGATGCAGAAAATCAAAGGAAACACATGAAGTCAGAGTGGCATCGTTATAACTTGAAGAGAAGAGTTGCCCAATTACCTCCTATTGAGGAAGAAATGTTTCTAACAAAAGTAGCAAATTTATCAATCCAAGATGAGGTTGAGGTGACAAGTAAGAAAAAGGGTGAAAAGCAATTGACTAAGAAAGAGATAAGGAGAAAAGAAAAGGACCAATTACGTGAAAAGAAGAGGCAAATTTTGGAAACCGCAAGAAAAGCGTTACTTGAAAAGCTTGAGGCAGGCGAGATTTCGAAAGATCAATTTGAAGCTTTGCAAATTAAGAATAAGGAAGAAAAAGAGGAAAGAGAGGAAAATGAGAAAAATTATGATGAACAGAATCCTAAATCTCTGCTCTCAGAGGAGGAACTTCAACAAAAGATTATAGAAGAGAAGTTGAAGAACAAAATTGACATTCCACCGACGACATGCCTCTTTTCTCACCCCAAAGAAAAGAAAAACTTTGAAAGCGTTGATGAGAACATTGAGCACATGTGGAAAGCTTTTGGGCTTTACATTCCCGAGAGGAGTTATTTGGTAGACAAGGAAGGGTTGATCTCGTATCTTGCAGAGAAGATAAGCTTTGGTTTCTGTATTTCTTGTAATTATCAGGGTCGTAATGCGGAAGCTGCTAGAGAACATATGAAACAAAGAAGGCACGTCAGAATTCCTTATGAGTCGGAAGATGAAAAATTAGAGATCTCTCAGTTCTACGATTTTACTTCCTCATATGAAACAATTGATACCGCAACAGGGGAAGTCGAGGAGGACTGGGAGGACGTTTCTGGTGAAGATGAAGAATCTGAGGAAGATTACGTACCCGAACAAGAAAATATCTTAAGAGTTGGACAAGAACTTGTTCTTCCGAATGGGTCCATTCTTGGTCACCGTTCCAACATGAGGTACTTTAGACAAAATTTACCTCCTGACCGTGTATTGACAGAAGGGCAAGGTACACTTGTGGCCGCTGATACTAGACACATGCTCAGCGTGAAGGACAGAGCTGAATTCGCAGAGAAGAAGAGAACCTGGGCAAGGGAAAAGAAGAGAGAAGACGTGAATGATAGGAGAGCACAAAAGTTTATTAATAACCAACCACATTTCAGAGATCCATTATTGCAATAGTGGCAATTTTTGAATTCGAAAACGTGCATTGACAAGATTTTGAATCTAGCGATAAATAATTCATTTCCAGCAATGTTATAGGATGCTGTATAAGAGATTTTATAGACTTAAGGTATTTTGCTTTGTAGTTCCCAGAATTCTGTTCTGAGTCATAACAGTCCTAGGATGAAGTGATGAAAGACGCAGTTCAAGCATTTAAAATTAATCCTGACAAGATTAAATCCACTAGTATATTCACCAATACGGACCAGCATCCAAAGTAGAGCAACTTCGGCGAAAAAACAGTCCATATAAATAAGTGGAATCTTAAGTTGATGCAAGATCCTATCAACATTATTGCACCTAAAGAATAGAAGCAAAGTAAAGCCCTCGATCTTAGAAGCAAAATTCGTCCTTTAAATAACTTCAAATTTAGTGAATTTGATCCAAATGTGATCGATTCAGGCTCAAAAAGCAATTGGAGCAGAGAAATCGACCAGTATATTGGGGCAGCAAAATTAGATAAGAAAGTTTGTACTCCAACAATAAAGACATCATACTTCGAAACTCCATTGTAAGCATTCGATAAGTCGACGGTTGCTAACAGGTTAGTGTTTCCAACAGCAAAGAAAGTCAAGTTCTGCACACAGAGAGTGAATAGCGTTACTGCCAACACAAACAGGTCAATGTTCTTCGTAATTTTCGTTCTATCTAACAGCTTGGAAAAGAAAAACTTAAGTAATGCAAAAACAAGGAACATTGGGATGTTTTCATACTTAGTTTGGTGCACAAGATATAAAGTAAGCAAATTCAAGGTATCAGTTATAGGTTTTCTTACTTTAAAAATCTTGCTTGCAATGACTCTAATAAGAAGAAGCATAAATGTAAAGTAAATGGTAAGTTGCGATAGTTGAACGTTAATGCTTTGTAGCTTAAACTTCGATCCGCTATCCCTTGACGCTGATCTTGGATCAAGGTAAAGATTAAACTTATCCAATATCCAAACAAAATACCAACTCATCCAGGTGGGGACAGGGTGACCGTCATTAAAAAATTGACACAATTTAAACAGAATGGACATAGATATCACCGTAAAGATTGATATAAAAGAAGTCATATTTAACAATGGCTTCTTCGGATAGGCGAATCCACCTTGCAAGAACAATGATAAAGCTAGAAAGAAATAAGTAGCAATAATTAATACCCAGAGTAGATGCGTGTTAGATTGCAACAAGTAGGACCCTAAGGTCGACTTATAAAAGTATTTTTGCCCACTGTTGTTCCAACCTCTTATCAAACGCAAAGTTATTATGATCCCAGTGCTATACTTTCGCAAAGATTCAAAAGTGCAGGAGTAAATAACTAAAGCAGTCAAGGTAAAAAACCACCAAATTTGATGTTCTTCCTCTATTAGTGAGGATCCATGGTAGTGAACTGTGTAAACTAATGTGAAACCTAGAAATGCAATCGCAAGAGGAAGTTTGTTTCTCACAGCATATGATAAGAAAATTGTGGAAATCGCGAGTGCAGAGAGAACCAGAAGTGCAAAGCCTTTCATTATGTCTTCATAATCGTAGTTGGTTGCCGAAGATGCAAGAACTTCTTGAACCTCCCGTAGAAAGGAATACTGTGCATCGATGTTTTTAGAGCCTTGCAAGTAGGACCAAGACTTAAATATCAGGGAATACTTATCGTTCGAACTTCCATACTTGGCACTAAAAAGGCTCATTAGCTGTTTGGAGTTCTCCCATAATATCATTTCTTGGTGGTCTGAGTTCCATAGTTTTAAGATATCTGGTAATATTACACCTAAGTTATTCTTGGGAATAGGAAGGTTTAGCAATGCAGATAGCGTAGGAACTATATCTATCTGTTTAACTTTGCTGTAGTAATCAAATTCTTCATTCCACGGAAGTGGAGCAGCTTTTGGCATGCTGAACCTTTTCGAAATAAATGCAAGCCCTGCGTTTGTCTCTCCAACCGATGAGCCTCCATGATTTCCAACCTCGTTCATCCCATGATCTCCTGCCAAAACAATCAATGTATTGGAATCCACAAACTCATATATCCGGTTTAATATTGTATCCATTTCCATTTGTTTTGGTGCCATGAAAATAGAATCTGGTCCTCCTTTGTGGCCAATGTGATCTAAACCTAAGTAATGTAAAATTAGAGCATCCCATTTTGCACTTTTCAGTAATTGAGCGTCCAAATGTCTAGTTACATTGTTGTCTACCTCTGTGAAGTCGCTGACAAAGAACGAATTTGTGCCTTCGAATTCTTCAAATGTGTCTGGAAAGAGTTTCAACCAGGTATCATCACCAAAAAAGTTTATTGTTCTACCTTGTTTTCTGAATTGACTAATCCATGAATCTTGCAGAGTCAAACCTTGGGACGAGTCCTTGTCATCCGCAATATTTAGAATTGCATCTAAGAAACTGGGGGCTCCACCAGTAGTTATACCCTTTAAACGAGGTAAAGTGACTGTAGGAGGGTTGGAGTATGCAGTAAAAGGAATTGCCTCTCCCTTTTCAATAAGGGAGTGAAGAAACTTCATCTCGGAGTACGTGTCGGAGTAAAAGAAGTCCGAACGCATGGCATCTATCACAATGAATACCAACTTATCAAATTGTGGTTTCCCATTGCTTGTGAATGGAGAGTCGCCTTCAAAGGAATTCAGCCCTGGAAGCACTACCTTCGAAGGGAAAAATCCGCGGAGAAACAATAAAAGTCCAAGGACATGTACAACTGTTATGGTAACCTGTACCAACCACTCCCGAAGCATACTTTGGTACTATGTTTTGCAAGTAAAAGTGCAATCACGTGTCCGCTCATTTGAAAATATTGGACGGCTCGCTGTAGCTACGCGTATGCATTCAATTTTTCGGCACTCGCAATGAGCACTAAGGTTCCAAAACCATGAATGCCTCTCATGCTTCGATAAAATTTGCAATTACTTCTGGGATTCGAAAAAGCCGCATAAATGTTTGTGCTCCAATACTTAAGCACAGTTTAGGTATACCCCGACCTTGTGTTTACTTGAATGCACCTCTTATGTTTTCCAGTTTGCGTAGTTTTGCTGACATTGACTAAACCTGTGGGAAAACATTGAAAGCACAGAATTTGACGTTATCGGAAAACGATCACCAAAATCTTGCAAAATATCTGGAAACCAAATTTTCAGCACTCCAATTGACTTGCACTTGACTACGGGGAGGAATTTTAACCAAGTTAGCTATTAAGGTCATCTAAGTAGCAAATTGCTAGGTAGGCATTGGAAACCCGAGCCATTGTTTGCAGTCTCGGTAGTCTCCGCTGTTTCAATCATCCTGCATGTACTTATCTATTTACTTCATAAGTAGTTTTCGGGTACTAATGTCAGTAACAACACCTCTTCTGTGTATTGAGAACAGCTCTTATGCTCTAAGAGCACGAGAGACGTTGCTTTTACTATTGGCATATTAGTGATGAAGAATCAGCTGTGCTTGCGTTTTGCTGTCTACAATGTCAAATCAAATCATCTTAAGTGACACAAAAGTATATTTGAATTCCTTAAAGGAAACGGGTTCCCGATACTACAATACAATGTCATGATATAAAAGCCAAGGAAGTGCTCATAAATTTCAATTTGATAACATCACAATCAAGAAATAAATCAAGAAATAAATCATTCATGACTTTGAAAAATTTAAAAATTAATAGTGGTAGATTGTTACGCACAATCCACGAAAGTTCGGAAGCATTTGGTGCAAAAGGAGTGTGGGGATCACACCCCAGTGAAACAGGGATGTGTAGACTTTCGCTAAGCGATGACGATAAGAAGGTTAGGGATTGGTTTATAGGTGAAGCAAAGAAGTTGGGATGCACAGTCAAAGTTGATGCGGTAGGAAGTATTTTCTGTGAATATCCAGGTAAGAAGAGAGGAAAACCCACTGCCATGGGTTCACACCTAGATACACAACCCACAGGTGGTCGTTATGATGGAGTTTACGGTGTTCTCTCTGGCTTGGAAGTGTTGCGTACCTTGAAAGACAATGATTATGTTCCTGAATACCCAATAGCAGTTATTGATTGGACTAACGAAGAAGGAGCTCGCTTCCCTATGTCCATCATGGCATCTCTGACATGGGCTGAAAACATTGACATTGACAAGGTTTATCTGATGAGGGCCATCGATGAGAACGGTACCACATTGGAAACCACTGTAAAGGATGAGTTGAAGAGGATTGGATACTTAGGTGAAACTCCAGCTTCCTACAAGAGCAACCCTTTGGCAGCCTATTTCGAGTTGCACATTGAACAGGGTCCAATCTTGGAGCAAGAGAATAAAACTATTGGTATTGTGACAAATGTTCAAGCATACCTGTGGGTGAGAACTAAGATAAACGGTAGGGCTCAGCACACTGGTACTACTCCACTTAAGTCGCGTTCTGACGCAATGCTTCTTGCATCTAAGATGATTGTGAAAGGTAATGAGATTGCTAAGAAGCACGATGGTCTATTTAGTGTTGGTGTTCTTACATTGAAACCTGCTGCAGTTAATGTGATCCCGGAATATGTCGAATTTGTGTATGATATCCGTCACCCGGAAGATGGTGTCAGAGAACAGATGAACATTGACATTGAGCGTGAATTCAAAGCTATTGTGGACGACAAACTGAATGGTTTATATACTCTGATAGAATTTGAGTTGATTTACACTTCCCCTGCCGTTAAATTTCATGAAGATTGTATCACATGTGTTCGTGACGCTGCTATTGGACTTGCAGGCAAGGAAAATACTCGGGAAATTATCAGTGGAGCCGGTCACGATGCTTGTGCTGCAAATGACCGAGTCCCAACTTCTATGATCTTTATTCCTTCAAAGGACGGAATTTCACATAACCCAGTTGAGTACTCTAAGCCAGAAGAAATTGATTTAGGATTTAGAGTCTTGTTGGAAGCTGTATTAGCATACGACAGTAAGAGAACAGAGTAAGTTTCTTCTCTGAGAAGTGTCAGCCTGCTTGGAGAAGGGAAGAATATTGTTCCTTCTTTACATATCCTGAATACAAGTTCTAAACTATTACTACATTTGTAACCTTATTTTTTGTCAGTAGACCGAAAAGGCGGAGGTTCTTGCGGCAATGTTGTTTCTAAATCGGAAATGAAAACGCATCAGAAAATTTCGCTAATCACCGATGTCAGGTGTTATTAGAGTGCCTTCATTGATGTAAGGCGAAACCTCTTAGATGGCGATGTCTTTGGTCCATAGACGTCAGTAATGATCCGAGTATGCTCTCAGATTTCATACTGAATCGACCCAGAAAGGGGCAATCACGTTCACAAAAGTAAATGTGTGAACTGTGTGTAGGCTGAAAACCCGTGTGGCATTTTGAAAACTGAAGTCTACCATTTTGTTATCCTTTCTTACTAGCAACTCCACATAAAATGTGATGATAGTACTTTCGCTTTTTCAGACGGCACCGAAGAAAGTGGTGTTTCCCCATCTCGCCCTTAGCGCGATTGTTCTCTTATAGTTTAGTTCTCCACCTCTAGGACCCTTACCCTCAGTCATTTTCCCAACTCTATCTGTACGGAAAAAGAGAGGGTACACTTTATTGACCTTATCAAATCACACAGTAAAGGCGAGCTCTCTCATCCTCTTCCGATTGCTTTGAATTACTTTTTCTGGACGGCGAAAGAGCTGATATTGCTGTTTGATTATTAAACCTTCTTTACCTTTAGCGAAGCATTGAGAATTACCGCTTTTGTAACGATTGCGCTATCGGAGAATTCTTTATTGAGTGTATCCAGAGCTCTACGAAGTGAGACTTGGCCTATATTACGGACAAATGAGTTCTAAACACCAGGAAGCATAGAGCGTGAAACATGGTATCACTTCAACATCGTATATAGCAGAAAGCAACTGAAATCTTTGGTCTTCTCATCTGGCGTTACCTTTAGTTTCTTTTATTATTTTTTAAATATTACTTATCTACCTTACACAAAGTATGAGCTTATCGCGCTAATGTACCGGCTTTGTCAGTGGAGTATATAAGTATCACTGTCGAGTTCCGGCAAAACTGTTTTTCAGTTATTCAAACGTCCATGTCTTCCGAATTAGATACAAAATCAACTAATGGACTAAGAGCCGTTAAGTCCCAAGTCCACGTCGATGACCTTAATATCCAGTCTATTTTGTCAAATAAAGGTGTTACGATTAATGTGGATCACGTAGTGAACAGCGATGAAGCCATGATCTTGGCCTTGGGGTATAAAGCTGAATTTAAAAGAGAGTTTTCTCTATGGTCTGTTTTTGCAGTTTCATTCTCCGTATTGGGGTTGCTTCCGTCCATTGCAGCAACTTTCAACTATCAAGAATTAGTTTCCGGTGTATCACCCGTACCTTGGTTAATTGGTGTTGGATTTGTTTCATCTGTGGCATTCTCATTAGCTGAAGTTGCTTCAGCATTCCCAGTTAGTTCAGGTACACCATATGCGGTCTCCCAATTAGCTCCTCCTCAGTACAAGGCATTTTTGACTTGGCTTACTTGCTGGGCAAACTGGATGTGTCAAATTACAGCAGCAGCTTCTGTCAACTATGCCGGTGCACTGATGATATTGGCAATTGTTTCATACAATAAGGAAAACTTCACGATCTCTAATGGGGCAGTATACGGACTTACCACTGCTCTACAATTTGTCCATGCATGTATTGCTTGCGCTCCAACAAAATGGTTGGCACACTTCAACTCATTGTGTACTATGATCAATATTGTTTTCTTGGCTATAGTATTTGTCTTGATTCTTGCATGCAACGACCGTGTCAACATGTACGATGGTAAGATCCCAAAGTTTAATTCAAATTCTGTTGCCTGGTCTTTCGACAATCAAACTGACTACCCACTTGGTATTTCCGTGTTGATGGCATTCCTTGGAGTCATCTGGAGTATGAGTGGTTACGATTCACCATTTCATTTGTCAGAAGAATGCTCCAATGCTGCCACTGCGGCACCGATTGCTATTATCTTGACAGCTACCGCGGGCGGTTTGGTCGGATGGCTCTTCATTATTGCTATTGCATACACGACGGTGGATCTTAACCTTATTGCAGAAGACCCTCTGGGGTTAGGTCAACCTTTTGTGACTTATATGACACAATTTTTGAGTAAGAAGGTAGTCAATACTGCAACTGCAATGACTATTATTTCTTCATTTTGTATGGGGAGTTCGTGTATGCTTGCGTCCTCGCGTGTTACATATGCTTACTCTCGTGACCACTTGTTTCCTTTATCAAAGTATTGGAAGATTGTCAACAAGAGAACTCAAACACCTTTGAACGCAGTATGGCTTAATTTCTTCCTTGAACAACTACTCTTGTTGCTCATTTTTGCAGGTGACGTTGCAATTGGTGCAATTTTCTCTGTCGGTGGTATTTCAGGGTTTGTTTCTTTCACAATGCCAACATTGTTGAAGATCACATATGCTAGAAATACTTTTAAGCCCGGTCCAATTAATTTGGGAAGATGGTCTACACCTGTGGGGATTGTTTCTTGTGCGTTTGTGCTCATGATGATCCCTATTTTGTGTATGCCATACGTGAGAGGAAAAGATTTAACGCCTCAAACAATGAATTGGACTTGTCTTGTTTTCTTTGGACCATGGTTTCTCGCTACTATATATTACTTTGCAGCAGCACGCAAGTGGTACAAGGGTCCAAAGAGTAACTTGGACGAAGAAGATTTATTGTTCTCAACTTCTTACGATGGAGTCGAGGTCGAAAAGATCTTATCCCAAAACAAGAACGAATTTTCAAAGGAGAATAATTCCGAGTGATCTGCAGGTAATCATTTTAATCTAGATAAAACCTTTTAATTAATTCAATTAGCGTAATTTTCATTGTATGTCCTTATGTTGCTTATCGCTTTATCAACCTGCCAAGGTAAGTATATTGAGAAGTTTAGCCCAAATTGGCAGTTGTGGCCGCAAATGGTCCTGCACCCATTGCGGGTGCATTGGCTAATATAGAGTAATATGTTCCGCAATTTCTTATCTGTACAGTGCAGACGATAAGACCGTTATATAACGGTCAATAAAATCCTATAAGAAGGAAAATGAAAGTAACTTAGCTGATACATCCAGAATAATGTCTAAGATACATCCCGTTAAGTCGCAAGTCGTTGTGGATGACTTGAATATCAAGTCTATTATGTCTGACCAAGGCATTACAATTAATGTGAGCCATGAAGTCAATAGAGACGAGGCTATGATTTTGGCGATGGGATATAAGGCGGAATTCAAGAGAGAATTCTCATTATGGACTGTTTTCTCAGTTGCATTTTCAGTGCTTGGTTTATTACCCTCAATTGCTGCGACTTTTCCTTATCAACAATTGATAAATGGAGTTAGTCCTATACCCTGGTTAATTTGTGTGGGGTTAGTCACCTGTGTTGCTTGGTCATTAGCTGAAGCCGCATCTGCATTCCCAGTTAGCGCTGGCGCTCCTTATGCAGTGTCACAATTGGCTCCTCCAAAGTACAAAGCATTTTTCACTTGGTTCACATGCTGGTCTAATTGGTTATGTCAAGCTACCATTGCGGCTTCGGTTAACTATAGTGGGGCGCTGATGATATTGGCGATAGTTTCCTTTAACAGTGGGTTTAAGGTATCGATGGGAAAAGTGTACGGCGTGTGCGCAGCTTTGCAACTTGCTCATGCTTGCATTGCATGCTTACCAACGAAATGGCTAGCACAATTTAACGCAACTGGAACTATTGTCAACATTGTGTTCTTAATTATTGTCTTTGTCATGATTCTTGCAGGTGGAGAAACTCGCCCAGATGGTACTAGGTTCAATTCCAATAGCGTTGCTTGGGGCTTTGAAAATCTCACGGATTACCCTTCAGGAATTGCTACTTTGATGGCTTTCTTAGGAGTGATTTGGACCATGGGAGGATATGATTCCCCTTTTCATTTGGCAGAAGAGTGCTCAAATGCAGAAAGCGCTGTCCCAAAGGCTATCATCTTAACGTCATCTGTGGGTGGATTGGTTGGTTTCATATTTATGATCGCCATTGCATACACTACTGTAGATTTGAAGGAAATTGCTGAGGATCCATTGGGATTGGGCCAACCCTTTGTTACATATTTGAGCCAGTTCCTTAAAACCAAGTTGTTGAATGCAGCAACGGCGTTGACGATCATATCATCTTTCTTTATGGGTGCTCTGTGTATGCTCTCCCTGTCAAGAGTTACATTTGCATACTCAAGAGATGACTTGTTTCCTTTTTCACCATTCACCAAGATTGTGAATAAGACAACTCAAACTCCAATCAACGCAGTTTGGGTTACCTTCATTATCGGTCAGTTGTTATTGTTGTTGATGTTTGCTGGATCTACAGCTATAGGAGCTATTTTCTCTGTGAACGGAATTGCCGCTTTCGTTTCATTTACCATGCCAACGCTAATGAGGTTAATATGGGCTGGTGATACTTTTAAGCCTGGACCTGTCTATATGGGCAAATTTTCCAAACCCGTCAATATAATCTCTGTTGCCTTCGTTACTTTAATGATTCCGATATTGTGTATGCCAACTGTCAGAGGAAAGGATTTGACGTTGCAAAACATGAATTGGACATGCGTGGTATATTTTGGCCCAATGCTTCTATCAACTATCTGGTTTTTTGTTCTGGCTCACAAATGGTACAAGGGACCAAAGAGTAACTTGGATGAAGCAGATCTTGTATACGCTCATGGCCAAACAGTTGCAGAAAATGAAAAGAATTCTGCAGAAGTTCATAGCTTTTCAGTGAGCTCGGACGTATAGAAGTCATTTTATATATTTTATAACCCTTAACGAGAGAACACTTGAGATTAATTGATGTAGTGACTCTATGGCTACAACAATCACGGTGGGCTAAAGGCGATTTAAAATCTTACATTTTTTCTACCCCGTCCCGCATCAAAATTAAAGAATTCAACCTACGACAATAATGGGCGATGACCGCTTAGTTTGTACGTTTTATAGTAAGATTGGGGCATGCCGCCATGGTGAGAAATGTTCTAGGCGACATGTTAAGCCTTCTTCTTCTTCTACGGTTTTACTTTCAAATTTGTATGACAATCCAAAGCTAAATAAAAATGAGGATCAAGAGATGAATCCCCGACAAGTCCAACACCATTTCGATGCATTCTACAAGGACGTATTTGTTAGATTTGCACATATAGGCTACGTTAGCAGACTAGTGGTATGTGAGAATGAGAATAACCATTTGAATGGTAATGTCTATGTGCGATTTCAAAATTCGGAACAAGCTGCTATTGCAACGAATGTTCTCAACAAAGAGTGGTTCAACGGCAGACCTGTCCATTGTGAGTTATCTCCCGTTGAAAATTTTCAAGATGCCAATTGCAGAGCATATGAGGACGGCAGCTGTCTGAGAGACTTTTGCAACTTCATGCATGTTAGAAATCCAAGTGCACAATTAAAACAACTTCTTGCTGCTGCCCAGGAAAAGTCATATCTTGAGAAGAAATTGGAGACTTTAAGAAATCCTGTGGAGGTGGAGCCAGTGGATATTACTAAACCGGAACCTGATCTTCCTTTAGAAAGGGCAACAGCTACTTCTATGGTGGAGCAATTATTTTCATGATCTCTCCGTCTATTATTAATATTTATTTAGTGTTTGCCCCTCGGGAGGTTAGAGATGAGAGCTAGTTTCCTAATCATTGTGGTTTTATTTTGAGTATCGTAGTAAATCAGTTCTCTCAAATGAAATCTAGCACAGGTTAGCATTTCCAAATTAGTATTGCTTAGTAAAGTGCCTTGTCGCGATTGAGAAACTTAAAATCGAATTACCGTGATCGGGCTCTTCATTTTATAGAATGTACAATCCCTTGACGTTAACCGAATATCCATGTTTCCAGTTAATATTCATATAAGATACAAGATTCCAACAACAGCAGTTCATTTTTGTCAATATTTTACTACTTCTGCTACCCGTGTTTTGAATCCGAGACCCTTCATTGGTTCTAGCATTTTCTTGAATGCGCGGTACGCTGAGTTGGAATTCAGAAACTGCAGACGAACAGAACTCCAGTTAGCCACAGAACTACCTGGAAACATCCAAAGATCCCGTAGGAGCTTTTATAGTACTGAGAGTCGAAACGATCACAGCTCTGACGAAATTGCTCTGAGAATGTCTATCAACAATAAAATTGAAGCAAACGAAGAAACCAAACATACACACACTCATGAAATGAAGATTGAACATGAGCATGGACATTCGCATGAGAATGGTGAAGGACATTCACATAGCTTGTTTGGCCACTCTCACTCTCATTCACACCATCAACCTAATGAATTGTTAGCTACAAGCGCAGCATCAATTTTGTCGAATCCTGCGGTAAGGGTGACATGGATTGGCTTACTTGTTAATGTTGCGATGGCAGTCTCAAAAGGTGTAGGAGGAGTATACTTTCACTCGCAATCATTGATAGCAGATGCCATTCATTCAGTTTCTGACATGATTGCTGATTTTTTAACCTTAGCTACAGTTAATGTAGCAAGCAAAGTGGGTTCACCAACCCATTTTCCTTTAGGTTATGGGAAAATTGAAACAGTGGGTTCATTAATGGTAAGTGGTGTTCTCTTATTTGCTGGAATTTCAGTTGGGTGGTCCTCTCTACTACAAGTGTTTGAATATGCTTTGCCCACATATCTATACGAGTACGCCGCAATGATCCAAATTGGACACTCCCATTCTCACACTAATCCTTTGCCAAGTGAATCGTCCCATTCGCATTCACATATTGCGGACATGGATGTTGTGAGGGAAGCTCCAGATATTAACGCTGCTTGGTTAGCAGGTGGGTCTATCGTTGTGAAAGAGTTACTTTTCCGAAAGACCTTACAGGTTGCAAATGAGACGAATTCCAAAGTACTAGTCGCTAATGCATGGCATCACCGTGTGGATTCACTCACTTCCCTAGTTGCGTTAATTACAGTTACAGGTGGGGTAATGTTTGATATTGCTTGGCTAGACTCTATTGGGGGACTCTGTGTTTCAATTTTAATTATCAAAGCTGGCTGGGGAACTTTTAAGAGCTCATGGTATGAATTGATTGATCGGGGTGAAGAACAAGGTACTGAAGTCTTCGATAAGACGCAAGATATAATAAATTTGGAATTATCGATTAATGAAGGACTAAGCAAGTTTAAGTTGGAGAATTTACTGGTGATGTGCTCTGGAGCCAATACCAACATATACTTAACACTCACAACCCCGAAAAAGTCTTTCAATATTGTTGAACTAAACGAACTAGACCAAAAATTGCAAGCCTTGATCAAGCAAGATGATAAATTTATTAGAAATGTTTACATTCTGTTCAAGCATGCCTCACCATAGCGCATTCACTTGACAGTGTTTAGAATTTAACATTTAGAAAACTACTCCATTGCAATAGAATTTCAGTTAACTTTTATGTACAGTTTTAAGCTATTTACAATATCTAGCATTACTTTTTTGACTTATTCTTAGGCTTCTTTGGCTTTTCACCTTCGATAAACTTCAATATTTCTTCAACAGATTGCGAAGCAATTTCTGGATTCAGCTGAATGACCTTCTTATTATGGGTAACTGGAGTAGAGACATTTCCATTGGTTGATTTAACTAGAACTTTCTTATTCCCAGTGGCAGCAGCCTTTTGAGCAAGTGCCTTTTTCTTTTGCTGTTCCTGTGCCTCCGTAAATTGATTATACTTCGAGATGCTCTCAACGTACTTGCTCACTTGTTTGCTCAATGGATCGTCAAATCCAAGAAGCTTAATAAAAATATCTCCTGCGATAACAAAGTAATCCAAGCATTCCTTAAACTTCCCAGAATTCAAAAGCAATAAAGCAAAGCTATGATAGATACTACCAGTAATTTCAGAGACTTGACCGTTAACCTTAAGGGATAGCTGTAGGGCATTCTCATACAACTTACCCGCAGCTGGGAAGGACTTCACGCGGGCCAAGTTATCAGCCAAATTGCTCATAGTGGTTACCAATGTTGGATGGTCATCACCATACACCAATCTCCAATTTTCAATGGCTTGTTTGTACAACTTCATTGAGTTCACTAACTCCATTTGCGACGACTCATAGTAGCCAGAGTTCATGTAAGCAGTGATGGTATTATAGGAATCGAATCCAGTAGTTCTTTCGGATACCACTATAGCCTTACGAGCAATTAAAGCAGCTTGATAGTCCAACCCTAATTCTGCAAAGAGCTGTGCAATCAATGTGTATAAACTAACTGTCTCAGAACTAACCACTCCATATATTTGTTCCTGGATAGTTGTCAATTCATTTAACAACGAGACTCCTGTTTCATTATCACCTTGCAAAATGTGAGCTCTTGCAGTTTGGAAAATCTCGTCAATTATAGATGACTTGTAGTCGGAGTCCTTCACAATAGGAATAAAATTTACAACGTCGTCCGCCAGGAAAGTGCTGGTTTTTTGGACCTTAACAATTGGTGGTGCTTGGTTCTTTTTACTCTTCTTCTTTTGCTTAGTGTTACTTGGGGCTTCATGCTGTGCCTCGAACCATCCCAACTTTGACTTTTCAAACTCTTCCAAACTGAAAACGTAGTCTTCACTTTTCCATTGGATACCAAATTTATGTGCAATTTCTCTAAGCAAGTGAACTGGGGTGATGTCAGAAATCCAGTTATCAGATAACAGGTGTCTAAAACGAACGAAAACTTGCTTCGTAATCAAGTCTGCAACCTTCGAAGAGTTCAACTTAGCGAAATCAAGTGATTCTTCACTAGCAAATTCTGCAGCTTCTGCAGTAACTTCAGCTTTAGGAGTAGAAGTTATATTGCTACCCAATAAACAATTGTGAAAGTGAGCCACGGCAGCGGGCATCAAAAACGCTGGAACCTTGTAGCATACTTCACGGAGTACATGCTTAGCAGCTCTAGCAATCATTTCTTGAATTGCAACTTTAATCAATGCGTTATAGTTAGCTAAAATTGGTTCAAAAGTAGCACTGGTTTTGGCTTCATCAACCTTTTCTTCTTCTGCATTAGTCTCTTTAGAAGCTTCAGTCTTTTTGTCATCGCTTTCTAATTCGGCTTTCTTGGTACTTGAGGAAGCGCTGTCAGGAGAGGCACTTACTTCAGTTTCAGATTCGCTTACTGTAGCAACAGTAGTGTCTTGTGCTTTCTTCAAAGCAGCCTCCTCTTTTTCAGCCTTTTCCTTCTCTTCAGCCTCCTTCTTCAGTTTTGCGTCCTCCTCATTTATCTTGATAAGTTCATCCAATCTCTTCAAGTAAGAATCTCTTCTTAGGGTAGCTTGCTCCACAATGTAGCCTAAATATCTCAAGTTGATACCTTTCTTGTGCAAAACTTCAGTTAAGTTCTGGCCATCAAAAGGTGCAACCGAAGAAGGTAACTCGTCAAGGAATTCTCCAACTAAAGTTTTAACAAATTGTGACAATTGCCTGACTTCTTGTTCAGAAGTTGAATCGGGGTTGAAAACATACTTATCTGTTGGAATTTTTAGTTCACCTTCCAGCTCAGATTCACCTTTAATGTAGTCAGCAATTTGACGTTTCCACCACTCGGCAACTGCTTCATGACGAATCAGAGCTTCCCCATGAGGGTATGAAGTTTCGGAATGATCAAAAAACTGACTAGTAAACTCGACGTCACGTGGAACTGTTCTGTACAAGTCAATCACATATTTACGTCCATCACTACCTTTGATACCCTTGGTATCCTTGGATACAACCAAGCTGTCCGTAGTTACTCCACTTACCTCAACAGCATGGCTCTTCAAATGAAAGGTTTCAGAAACTTGCTTTAAAGGTTCCTCGAAGGATTTATCAACCATAACCTTAGAATTATCACTTGACAAACCGTAAGACACCTTTTCTTCATCGTCAGAGATTTGAGTAAAGATACCTGGTACTGGAGCTTGACAAACCACTCGTTTACCCATATAGTCAACGATACATGACACAAGTGTGTGAAGTCCCTGAGGGTCGATTCTGTTCAAAACCTTTATGGCGGCAATGTCTTTATTGGAGGTATATCTTGAAGCCTCAACGCCTCCAGTTGCTTCAAAAAGGTCTACTGTGGTGGCGCCTGAGGTGTAAAAGATGCCGTTTTTCAAGAAAATTTGCTTATCAAAGTCTTCATTGGGATCCATTGGTGCCAAATTACCCTTGATAATGTTAATAGCAGTTTCAGTTGCTACCTTTGTAAACTCGTTCAAGTTCTTGTGAATAATCTTCTCTTTTAAGATACGTTCCTGGAATGAAGAGTTCGGTAATTCACGGATGGCTTGGATGTCATCATTCCAGTCCTTCACAAAATCGGAACCATCAACACCATTGGAAAACAACGGCAATTGAAATCTAGTCAAGTCAGGCAACACTTGGACGCTTGCTTCATCCACTAACCACGGGGCGGATAAGGAAGTATTAGACAACAAATACGACTCTGGATGTTCCGTTGAAGTGGACAATCCCAACTCATTTTCTTTAATGGTCTTGGTGAAAAGTGGTGAGAGCGACTCCACCAAGTTAAAAAATAAGTATTCCTTTTGAAGGGACCCTTTATCATTGACCTTAGCAGCTGGGTTAAAGTTTGCAGTAGAGGACTTGTTGACATAAAATCCAGAAAAGTGACAAGTAATGTTGAAAACCTCATTTTCCAAAGTTTGCAAGGTCACGTAAAGTAAGTCACCCTTTGTTCGTTGAGATTGAGGAACTGGCGACCACTGAGAAACAGTCAAAGACTTAATTGGGATTTTGATATCAGCTCTAGATTCCGCTGCATGCTTTGAAAGTCTGACGTCAGATTCAATAATTTCTTTCGAAATTTGAACAATCTTTTCGAGGTCCTCTTTCAGGATTTCAGTTTCATTTTGTTCACTCTTTCCATCTTTCTTCAGCTCCTCAGATTCAGGCTCGGGCTCAGGCTCAGGGAATTTTAAGGTAGACAATTTTAAGTTGTTGTACTTGCCAACACCAGAAGAAGTTCCAAAGTCTCCAGCAGCTCTATCAACATAATGCAACCCAATTACATCTCTGAATCTGGTAATCTGTTCATAAACTTTTGCCAAGTTGTAAGCTTTCTCGACGAGACGTAATTTCAATTCCGCTATCTCATCGCTAAGCTTCAAAGAACTAACTATATCTCCGAAAGAAGAAATTTCGTCAAAGTTCTTAGAGAGATTGATTTGATCATAGTAGATGTCATAGTTAGTTAACGATCTAGTTGCAGGTAAAACAAATAAAGCATTTCTCAATTCATTAAGAGACTCGTTAAGCAGTAAGGGTAATTCTAAAATCTCTTCCGTCTTAGTCAAACAAGGAGGGAGTTTAACCTTTAAGATTATCTCCCTACTGTCCTGTTGTTGAGCACCGTCAGACATAGTTGTTTGGACGAAGTGAAATTTTTTCGCATTTTCGGCACCCGTTTAGCCTACAATGCGAACACAGAAGCAATACATGGGGTAAACTCAAGAGTTCAGACTACGATCTTCAATACTATGAAATTGTGTTCAATATCATATACGGTTACTTGAGCAACCGCAATCTTTGTCACCAACACATACGGTAGCCAAATCCAGATGATTCTGTCATCAGAAAATTGCTTAAAGTGCGGAGAGATATTGTTCGACTGCTGTTTATTCATCACCATTACAAAAGCTATTCATCAGTATCAAAAATTTCATTTGCAATTTGCATCAACTCTTCAACCACCTTACTCTTGTAACTCAAATCTTGAGGACTCATGGAATTATCGTTCAAAATTGCAGGACCCCAGATTATAGCCAAACTCTTGGCACTCATCCTGTTGTTCGCTTGATTTGCAGCCACCTTATTCAAATGGAAAATTAACGACCTCAATGTAAAGTAAGCGCCGTCTGGTAAATTGTAGACCAAGTGATGTAACTTTTTGGCGATGAAAGTTTCATCGTTAGATTTGACCGTTTCTATAAAAGATTGATAGTATTCTCTAGTCAATAATGGTTCAGGTAAGGTAGCAAAGTACAATTTTAATAACAGCGCTACGCAGTAGATATCCCCATCCAAGACATTACCTTCTGTGATATTATTGCCAATCAAAAGGTAGTTAGTGAATTTTGCATCAATGGATTCTTTAAGCTGGTGGACGGCTGTTTTGTTGCCACTTGTTCTATAAATGCCTTCAATATCTAAGCCGTAAGCTTCCATCACATCAATACACTTCTTGACCACTAAAGGAACATTTTCAATACCTGCGAATTGAATTAAATCTTCAATCGAGATCCCAAAAGTAGGTTGACTAAATGATTTGGCACCATTCAATTCTGGTGTATTGTTAGGATCTAAAGAAGAGTAGTGGTAGTCTGAAGTAGCCTGTGAAGATTGAACGGTGTTGAGGTTGGTCATGGTGCTTGTGGAAAGAGTGTTAGAGTTGTTTGAGTTCGAAGAAGTGCTTGGTGTAGCACCTTGAAAGTTAAGTGATGGAAGCATGGTAGAAGTGGAGGTAGTTGTGGGTGTGCTTTGGTAAGTTGAAGTTGAGGTTTGACGAATTTGGGACAGTTGTGAAGTCATCGGAGGGTTATGTTGTTGAGCGTTCAAAAATGGCTTTGACAATTTCTGAGTTCTTGCCAACAGGGGATGAACAATGTATTCAATAGGTGTCAATGTTGATGTACTTGAGGACCTCTCAAACTTTTTGATATAGTTATACAAGTCTCTTTCATTGTCAATCGAAGAGGCCAAACCCTTCATAGAGAGAGATTGGTTGTTCAAAGGGCTGATCAAGACACCGGAATTCATTACCAAAGTCTCGTTGTATGTTGCAAACTTCTGTAGCTGAACATTCATTGCAATGTCGAGTTCTAAGATCAAGTTCCTGAGCTTCTTAGAATTTGTGGGGCGATGGACGATTAAAATCTCATCTTTCAACTTCTTGCAACTTGAGACCCTAACCTTGTAGTCCTGGTCGGCTTGGTCAACTTTACGTTGCATTTCATCTTCTTGCTGTTCAACAGTTTTATTCTTTAAGAACGATTTCTTATTTGGATCAGATGATTTCAATTTTTCTAAATCATCACATAAGTGGTTATACTTTTGCTTAGCTTTATCTGCTGCCATAATTGCATCCATGCATTCTTTTTCTTTACGCTTCCCTTCTTCCTTGATCATCTTCCTTGATCTAGAAATGGTGTTAATAAGGGAGATCAACTCATCATACATAGTGTTGAGAGCTGTAACATATGATGTCCCCACACCAAACAACTTTTCATCAAACTCCACAATTGAATCAAATCTGCTAATAAAGGAATCGTTTTTGAGCTTTCCTGATGTTCCACTAGTCCCTTGCTTAACAGATGCTCTTAAATTGACAGCAAACTTTCTTAATTGAGCGTAGTGATCATCTTCGATTTGAGCACGTTTTCTAATATACTTCGCAAATTCATCACAAGTATTAAGACTTTGCTTTAATCTCCCAAGTAGGATGTCAAGACTTGCATCACTATTGAGAATATTCTTGATGATATCGTCATCGAGGAGTGATTCTGACATGTTAGTAGTTGTTTATTATAACGCGAGAACGGAAAACTTTATTTTTGATGTGGAGATTTGCACGTCGAGGGTTCTCAGGAATGTGCAGTTGAAACTGGAGCGGTGGGGATATAAAAACCCAATAAGAGTCCAACTTGATCCTCTATTTTAAAGGAGATTGGAAAGCACTTTAAATTAAAGGAGCTTACTAGATTGACTTCGGAATAGGTTTGTTAGTACATTTTTAGAAGGTTATCAAACACTGCCACGTGAGAAATGAATGACTCCGTCGTGTTAGAAGAATGGCGCAGAAGGTATGCACGCTAGTCTGAACTCATGTAACTCGAATGGGTTACCGAAAACTAACTACTTTGAAAGATCTAGTCAGTTGCACAATCCAACACGATGTTGTTTCGTTACAAACGCAACTAATGGGCAGGTAGAGTGATCACATCGTCTACAATGAATTGAGCAAAACGCACTATGATGTAAAGAAGAATGCTTTCCGAAATTATGTCTTGTAAGATTGAATACACCAGCCGTTTCGGGTTTCCCTCGAGTATACCAATTCCAGAACCTTCTTGGATTGTTTCCTACGAGCTTACAGGCGAATTACTTCTATTTCTAAACTTTTATAACCTAAAACCACATTAAACGAACCAAAATTCTCTATATTTTTAAAAGAAAACACTAGCTCTCTTTTCGTCTTCATGAGCAAATTGGTTAACACCTTGTTCCATGTTTGCAACGGAGAACTCCAAGTCGTCACTGGTGAGCATGTCCCAAAATTTGTAAATCATCATGAATGTAAAGATATTACACAAGGTAGCGAAAAACAAACCATCAATGTAATGCTTGGCACCATTACAGATCTTTTGACTGAAAACGTAAGCCAAAATTTGACCAGCAACAAAGAAGAACACGCCCAATGAGATGGCACCTAGAGCCCAATAGTTCTTGATCGCAAATAACACCAAGATAACCAGTGCAACGACATAGAAGAAGATTAAAATTGCGTTAATGACATAGCAAATGGCAAACAATATGGTTGTGTTATTGGAACTGTGATTCCAGTTCTTAATGGTAATGAGAGAAACAACAAAGTTAACAGCCCACCACAAAGCAGATATCAAACGGACCAGCCACATTGACTTTCTAGTTCCATCTTCCCAGAACTGGAAGTAAAGAATACCATTGTATAATAAAGTACTGCAAACAGCCCCAGTAAACCCAAACTGAACACTGACAAAGTACGCGTAACTGCCACTCAGTGGAGGTGAAACACCACAATCAACAACTAAGGAACTGACCATCAAACCAAGGATCAAATACATAAAGTATAACATCTCAGTACGTCCAATAGCAGTGTACTTGGCTCTGATATTGAAAATCATGGTTAACACAATAAGCAAGCCACCGAAGTGAACGAAGGCATTTCCAATTTGAAAGATCATGGTGTTAGCTAATTCCACAGGTCTAGCATAGCAAGTTGCTAAAATTCCCTTACCGGTAATGGAAGTAACAGTGTGATTACCAGGTGAGAGTGCTGAGCATAATGGCAACCCAACCTTGGTACAAATCTCATTAAAATCTCCAAATCCCATGATAACTTGATCTGGTTTAGTTTTTTTTTTTCTCGATGAATTGGTAAAAATAGAATCCCTTATTTGGAACTCAAAATCGTAATAAGTAAATACACTATGTGCAGTACCAGATGTTTACAGGTGAAACCTCAAACTACGCAAGCGGAAAAAGACGGTGCGTCGACTGAGTCCAGATTTGAAATGCTTGATGGAAAATGTCATATGATTGTTAAGATTTAAGATTAGATTACATTAGTTCTAAAAGTTGGACAGCTTGAAGTAATGAAATACTTTAGTATTCATCTTGGGTAATTACATTCCCCTGGTTTAGAGATAGCTACAGATTCTATTATTCTTGTAACACATAATAATCCCAATAAATAATCTATACCTGATAGTTTAGAGACATTCTCATAACAGAATGACTTCTGGGTGGAGCTATTTGTCCACAAGGTTTGTGAAAATGGAGGTGCGTAGAGCTCTGATAAGACGAGCTCTGGGATGTAAGAAAGCATTATTTAAAATACTTCATAATGCAGTGATGGGGGTATATATATCTGAGTTCAGATCATACTTGGTAATAAGGAGGGGGAGCCTCAAAAACACTCAGGAAATTCTTTCCAGCAAGCTCCAACTTGGCGTTTTCCATTCTAATGCTCTTCAACTTTGAGTTGATCTTCTCAATGTCAATGTAGTTAATAGACTTACTTTCTCCTCTATTCTTTTGCTTGACTTCCTTACGAATAGGTGAAGTCAGAATAGGAGGTTGCGTTTGAGAAAATGGTAAAACGCCATTTCCAATACCAACATTTAATAAGCCGTGCGTGGGGGTCGACAACTTCTCGTCCAGGTCAAATAATTTGTGACTCTCATTAAAAATATTCATTGGTTGTGGATGAACCAACGCTTTAAGAGGTGCTGGGTCCTTCAAAAGAGAAGCTGGAGTTGATTCGACATGCTCGTCAACAAGAGTTGAAACTTCTGAAACGGTTTGCTCAACAGCTTGAGCTTCCGCCGCTTTTGTTCTCTTTTTCATCTTAATGACTCTTCTCTTAGGTTTAGCGGTGTTATTGTTGTTTGAGTTCAGCTTATAAAAATTGTTGGCTTGAATCGATGAAATTTCATTCAAGATTTCATCTGTCTTTGTAAAGTTCGAGTTTACGATTAATTCAATAGGGATACCATTGTTGGTCCCGTCTATACCCGTCACACTCACAATTTCATCAATGTTTTTATTCATAGTACTGTACAAGGAGTTCAACAAGTTTGGCATGTTCTTGTTAAACTTATTGCAGTGTGCTCTCTGAAAGATGTTCTTTATTCTTGGAACATTCAATTTTAATGTTTCTCTAGAATTAAATAACTGTAAGTTCTTCCTCAAATTGTGGCTCGAATAAATCATGTCGGACGGTATAACAGTTACCATGGACGACTGGGGAGTGACGGCATTTACCACATCTTCCAACGAAAGATACCTAAGCGATAATTGGTGTATCAAAGTAGGTAATGTTTCTCTAAACAAATCTCTGATTTGATTCTCAATTTGGCTCTGCAAAAATGTAGCTAAAACCTGGACGGTGTCAAACGTACTTGAAACTTTAATTGAATCCAATGGATCATTTCTAAACACTAAGGTCAATCCTTTAGTTTTACTGAAAACAATAATTCCTATTCCGCTTATCTTGATATCACTTAATTTCAAGTCCATGGGCAAAGCAAACTGCTCGTTTGACAACAAGAAATCAGGTGTAATGAACTTATCATTTCTTAGTTCTTTTTCTAAACTGTTGGTGTAATAAATATTCAAAGGGTTAGCTTGAACCTTGGTATGAAGTGTCAAATGGAAGTCACCATCGTAGTTAATCTTAAATATGCCTCTGAATCTATCCCGCCCTAATTCTCCAATCTCCAAGATTTCAAAATTTGGTGCCAATTTCCCGAAGTTCAAATCCTTAATTTGAATTTGAGAAGCTAAAATACTAGGCGACTTACCCGAATTAAGGGCTTTGGTTAACAATTCCTTGGTCCAAGTATTGAGATTATCGGTCTCTAACGAACTCCAATTAACCTTGAAGGACATGGCGGATGCTAAGGAATGTAGTTTAAAATGGTTGGGGGATCTTTATTTATTTATTTGTGTGCATCCTTCTTTTTTTTGCCCTTAATTTTTTTGCCCTCTTCCCTCACACGATATTGTAAACCCGGACCGCAATAGTTTTTTTTTTCTTTTTCTTATTTTTGCCGAAATGGGTGGCACCACTTTCCCGACATAGAGCGCAGTGTGGAGTTCCTGTGGAGCAGTAAAGCGAACATGTAGAGGAAGTGAGGTGATTATTCTTTATGCAAGCACTTTATGACTCTTTCGATAGGTCGAACATTGATACCTCAAAAGTTCTTCAACGACTTAGTCCGTTTGATCTGAGACAAAAAGGTAAACAAATGTTGCCGAATCGAGTCAAGAGTGACCCGGGTCATGTAGGCATTAGTTTCAGAGATTTCCAGAATCCTAGGTTGACATCAAAACCAGCGGAATTTAGTTTCAGGGGGCACCAAAGTCCATTTAAGATCAAACTCCGGAGTATATCCAGCTTCTTCATACCATTATCCTTAATCCCAGTGGGGAGGAGCATGCACATAAGTTTACATAAGTTTTATTTAAATCCGGGGAGATCCGCACATCCCCAAGTACCACCTTACGAAGATGGCCACAGCATTTCATAACTTCACAGTTCTTCACTTGAAGAGCTAGGTCGAGAATATTCTTTTCTATCTTTTGCTTCTTAAGGTAACAGGTCATTTATGACTTCCAAAACTATCATGGGGCGCACATCGTAGGCAAATGTTATTCCACATAATGGTCACTGCTAACACCACCAAAAATCGGATAACTGCATTTACAGGAAGCAACAGCGTTGTGAACTCTTATTTACTTATCCAAGTGTCGTTTTGTTGATATAAGAGGTGGTTACACCAGTAGTTTTGTTGAGAGACGACTTGTATGTACCCAGATTTACGATCCTCTATTGTCTTCTACCTTCACTTCTTATCTAAGATGTCGTGCTCCTGCACTTTTTCTGACTGGGCTAACGGCTTTTCTGAAGACATAAAAAATGTCTCATTCGGACTTCAAGTGCACGGCCATGTTGTTGAAGCCCTTCTACAAATTTAAACTTGCTAATGCTGATAATAAGATAATAGACTTTTCTGGATTGGAAGGCAGCGTTGTTTTAATTGTGAATGTTGCCAGCTTGTGCGGTTTCACTCCACAATATCATGAATTCCAAGCCCTCTATGAAAGATACCATGAGCATGGATTGGAAATACTAGCATTTCCCTGCAACCAATTCGGACAACAGGAACCTCTTACTGATAAGCAAATAGAAGCACAGACGCGAGAACGATTTAAAGTTACATTTCCAATCATGAAAAAAATCGATGTTAACGGAAAACGCCAAAGTCCGTTGTATTCATTTTTAAAAGAACAGAAATCAAATTCATTCGGATTCCAAGGGGTGAAGTGGAACTTCGAGAAGTTCATTGTTAACAAACAAGGTGAGGTAGTTTTCCGTTTCCCTAGTGAAGTAACGCCTTTTCAGTTTGAACAGATCCTTGAGCAGCTTCTTGAAATCTCGTAGTAGAATTACTGACTCGTTGTAAATAGCATACATTAATAATACAATTATATACATCAAATTTTCTCAGTCGTCTCCAATTACTTCCTTCTCTTCTTATCACCTTCCTTCTTATCATCCAGAGATCTTTTGAAGGTATCTGGATTTATCTCTTTTTGTACACAGGCGAGTAATGTTGAGCAGCGTCTCGATAATTCACTAGTGGATCTGCTTTGGAAGAAGAAGTCAAATTGAAACAATGGGGAATCACTAATAGCTTCCTTAATTCTTTCATAGACATCCGGTCTGTCTAATCCATATCTGTAAAGTTGCACTAGCAAGAATCTATCTTCTTCATCGCTGTACACTTTTTTGTTCGTAGAAGCAGGAGGATACTTTAACGTTAATTCTTGCAAAGGAAATCTGTACATCGACACCTTCCTACGAAGGGCTTCTTTTAATAATTTAGACTTCAAAATCTTTTGCTCTCCTGCCTCTATTTGTGTGATATATCTTTCATATCCGTCAATTTCTTCGTAGTTGGTCCAGAAGGCTTTGCAATATTCACGCACCTCATCTATGGTTTTATCTTCAAATTCACTTGCAATTGCTTTAAGTGAGTTTCTGCCATATTTGGTAACAACACTAATAAAGTGATTGAAGTCACGTCTGTTCCAGTTACTATAGCCTTGCTTTAATAAAGTTTCCTTCAACTGCTTCTCTTCTTCTGTCAATGGCCTTGCATTTTCAATTTCCTGCTGCTCTAAATCTTGTTCAATCTTAGATTTTTTACCTGTAGAAGGAACCTTGAATCCTGTCTGTTTCTTATACCAATTCTTTTCTAATTCATAAAGCTCAATAAGCTTTGAAGGATAGAATTGATGATCGTACAAATTCAATTGCTTGGGAGGTCTAGGTCCCGAAGTGTCCGGAGTAGAAGACTTTTTAGTATTCAAAACATCTTTGTAGTACATGTCAATCGAATAATTCTCCTTGCGCTCTCTCTTACCTGGATTTATCCAAGCATGCCCAATGTTCCTTATGCCTGTGGTTTCCTTCTTTTTGAAATTTTCACCATTCCACTCGTATACAGAATCATCATTTGAGAAGTTCTGCAAGGCATTCAAATCTAATTTTTCATACTTTTCGTTTAGTTCCTTAGTTTTACTCTCAGATGAAGCTAATAACTCATCAATATCGATATCGTCTTCCTCATTCAATTCCCCAAAGACGTCAGTAGCACCATGCTGAATTAAATCAAGAAGATCATTCTTAGAATGTCCCTTGTCTAATCCATTAGTATTTCTCCCCTGTTGGATAACCAATTGGTCTAAGCGTAACTTTTGGGCAGCTCTTTCCAAAATCTTTTCTTCAATGGCGTTGTCTGTAACAAATCTAAACACTTTCACTTGTTTTGTTTGACCAATTCTATGGGCTCTATCCATTGCTTGTAAATCTGCCTGAGGATTCCAATCTGAATCAAACAAAACAACAATATCTGCAGTTGTCAAATTGATACCAAGACCACCAGCTCTAGTCGTAAGTAAGAATACAAACTTCTCACTTCCAGGAGCGTTAAACTCATCAATTGCATTGATTCTATCCGCATGATCGGTTTGGCCATCAATACGGCAGTACTGATAATTCCTAAAGAAGCAATAGTCTTCGAGAATATCTAACATTCTACTCATTTGTGAAAATATCAAAACTCTAGATCCTTCTCGTTCAAACTTCTTTAAAAGCTTATCCAAGATAATCATCTTTTGCGCATTAAACACTAAATGTTCATCTGTCGTAAAAGGTGGTCCAGGTTCTGCCCCTTCAAAAAGATATGGATGGTTGCAGCACTTACGCAATTGCATAACAATGTTCAACAATCTAGTCTTATTTTCGCGCTTCCCTGTGGCACCATTCACTGCGTCAATGTCTTTTTCCAAAATCTTTTGGTACCATTTTCTTTGCATCTCAGTCATTTTCACGTAGACATTAACTTCCTTTTTAGGTAACAAGGATTTTTCAACGTCTGCCTTAATTCTTCTTAATAAGAAAGGCCGCAAGACTTTATGCAATTGCTGGATAACTTCATCTTCGGAAGATGTGAACCATTCTTCAAAGAACTCGCTATTTGCAAAGACATCAGGTAAAATGAAGTTTAACAATGCCCAAAGTTCCTTCAAGTTATTTTGCAATGGAGTACCCGTTATTAATAAACGATTTCTAGAATGAAATAGACGAATAATTTGAGATAATAAGGATTCCTCATTTTTGATACGGTGTGCCTCATCGATAATGATGTACTGCCAATTGAACTTTCTCAATGATGCTTTTTCCTTAATGACAATTTCGTAGGACACGATTACTACGTCAAACTTACATTGCATCAATTCCTCAATGATTTTTGGTCTTTCTTCCTTATCACCTTGAAGGACAACGGCATTAATCTCAGGGATCCATCTCTTGAATTCACGTGCCCAATTGTCTAAAGTGGACTTAGGGGTCACAACAATGTGTGGCCCTTTGATGCCCCTAGTACGAAGGTACCCGATAAATGAGATTGTTTGTAATGTCTTCCCCAATCCCATTTCATCCGCCAAAATACCTGATAGGTTGTTTTCGAAAAGCGAAATTAGCCAATTTAAACCTTGGATTTGATACGGACGCAACTGGCCATGAACATACGGTGGGGATTCTGCATACTCTGTAATCACTGTATTATCGTTAAGCAATTCGGCATCTTCCTCCTTTTCAGTTTTCCTCCGTTTCTGTGATTTTGTAGTAACCTCGTCTAAGATTTGTTTGACTAAGGGATCCTTACTAGCTTTAGCTTCAATAAAGTGTCTGAATAAATCAGTTAAACCAAGCAAATATTTAAATCTTTTGGCAGTCTTTTCAACATCAATGGCCTGCTTTTCGCTCGTCACAAAATAGCTAGGAGCATCCAAAAGCTTCACCCTCTCAATAGGCGGTGTGGGTGATACAGAAGACATGTTAGTTGTTGGAAATGACGCGTATGAAATTTGAAAAAAAGATAGTACCTGGATTCGTGGCACGTGCAGTTTGAGATACCGATATAACGCAGCATTGTTTCAATCTTAATTACAAGTCAGCAAATTAAACTTAAGTTAAGTCTTTTAGAAATTGAAGTACTAGATTGCAAGTACACTATTACCGACATTCTAAAACTCCAGAAGGTTTGGTGCTACGAGTGAACTTACAATGCCACGAATAAACTCTTATATTTGCTGCGAGTGAGTCTGTACCTCTATATCTATAAAATACAGTAGATTCTGTGATTTCTCATAAAATATACAATAGGTTATTTCTTTAAATGTGTAATGGAGAGTGGTGTTTGTTGCTGACATTACGGATCAATCTAGGACAAATAATTTTTCTACAATGGCTGCGAAAATTTTAAAAAATTTCAGTCTTAGTTAATCAAAGCCATCCTTAATCAGGAATTCACCGACTTTAAAAGTAACATTATTTTGCTTGTCATATCCGGGACGATTATGATAATCAGTAACCCTCTTTCTTACATAATCTGTTCCAATGACTGGTTCAACTTTCCTGTACAAGCCCAATCTTCTCAACGAAGGAGTGTCGGCAATCTCAATTTTTGCGTTGTCTCCAGGACGAACAAAATAGAAAGCACCAATTCTAGGAGCATTGAGTTGATCATTTGGTGGTCTGATAACTCTATGAATTGTGGTTTTAAAATAGCCTCCAGACCAAAAGTTAAGTGTGTCGCCGATGTTGCAAATAAAAGCACCTGGAACTGGTTTAACATGCTTCCATTCGCCATTGCTTAATTTAATCTGAAGTCCTGCGACAACCTGGTTAAATAAGAGAGTGAGAGTGCCAAAATCCGTATGTGCTCTAGCCCAAATGTTTTCCACCTTTTTGTCATCAGCAGCAGTTCTAGGATGATATCTCATAAATCTAAGGGAGTCATCGCTGGGGTCATCAAACAAGTGCCTGTCGACGAAATAGTTTTCATCTAGCTCCAAAATAATAGCAAAAAGTTGGAATAACTTCTTGACAACTTGGAAAGCCTTTCTTTGAAAGGTTTCAAGTTTTTCTTTATGGTTTTGAATAAACGGGTTTTGGTGAAATTCATCAAAATACTTGTCTTTAGTGAATTTTGCAATGTTCAAAGTCTCAGTGTTGTCCTTGACATCCGTTCCAAACACATACTTGTTTCCCCTAGTTTTATACCCAAAGTAGTTTCCAGTCTCAAAGTTGACTTCAACAGCTCTCTTCTCCTCAAGCAGATAATCTTCAAAGAAGTGCTGACCGTACGAAAACACCTCATCAATGTACTCCTGAGTAATCCCTCCTCCAACAACGGCCCAAAAGCCGTCAGAATTGCTTGCCTTATGAAGCTCATTGGCCAATTTAGCTTTACCACCAGGTTGATCGAATTGATCTAGGTCAATGACGATCAAGTCAGCCCAATCGAGCTGTTCCTTTGTTGTTTCAGGGGTCACCCAAAGCTTTGGTGTTCTTGTATCCGTTGTAAGAGAAGGCATAGTATAGTTAGCAATTATTAAGGAATCATTATCCTAAATTATAAGACGTCATGGTTGTGGCAGAGGTGCCACATTTTGCACCCTTTTATCTTTTGAAGGAACTGCACGTGACAACTAATTTTGCAATCATTTTCTGTATCGTTCCTCAGCCGCAACTTAAAATGGAGGGGCGGGGAAATACTTTATATCGGGATTTCTTTTTCTTTTTGTTGTTTAAATGGGTGAGTTTTAGGTGCTTCCCGTGGAGCGTTCACCGTGACGTATTGAATGGGGAATTGTTAATATTATTTACCTAGTGCATGCGATGTGCTATTATCTGACTATATTATTTGAGCTACGCTGATCGTGGGAAACTTTAAAAAACCGTCGTATGCCTCCAGCTAACATCTCCCTGTCCAGAAGAAGGAAATGAAACTATGCTGAGTTTTGTGCCTTCCTTAAGTAGGGCCCTCATTTTTACATTGACCTTTCTAATGTATAGGCTTTACAATTTTTTTGTGGTAACTAATCAGCTGCATTAAAACATTGCAGCTAACACACATCGCAAAAACGGCCCAACAATATAGTACCGTATCCTCAGAATCGGTTACAAGGCTACCATTTGGGGGTTGCGGTCTGTTCCACCGGGACTGAAGTTGGCTAATATTGAACGTCGTTAGGATACCGAAGCGTGGAGAGAGAGAGATTGCAGATCATTTGCACGCGGCTGTGAAAGGAATGGCTAGCTTCAAACTAACACGACAACGCATCGTAAGAGACTATCCTAGGAATAAACGTGGACCTGACGAAAAATACCCTTGCATATTTTTTTGCCGTCAACAATTGTCTAGGTGTAGGTGTACGTTTGGTCCGGATTTCACCCGCCTTCTTTTGATGGAATACTGTTGAGATTCAACCTGATAGAGGATGTGACATTTAACCAATTAAATGAAGAAAGTGCATATATCCATTTCCTTGTTCGGAATAGTTGGTGACACAAGATGATACTATACTGTCTTTCAGGAATCTCCACCACTTCTGGAAACGTACCTACCCATTATCAGGCGCTCCGTACGATCACGCCCTACAAGGCGCAGATCTGGGACTACAATCTTGCAGCCATAAAATTATCTTGAGCATTTTAACTCAGAGAAAAGGCGAAGAATGGCATGAGAAAACCTTTAGGCAAAGACGGTATCAAGTCTTCATCCATATATACAAACGACAATTTGTAGTTTAAGTTTAGTTACTGGTCTAGGCACAAAAAAAGTCTCAAAAGGAAACGAGGAGCTGCTCTAGGACAATATTCTTGTACGATCCTCCGCATACAAATATAAATCGGTTTTGTGCCTAATGGTCAAACAAGCGTGTTTCAGGAATGGGTATAGTGGTAAGAGTTTGAGTGAATAACTCATTCACTAGATAAATGGTAGCGTGCCTTTCAGGATTCATCTACATAAGACAAGACTTTCGTGTACGCAACAGCATTCTCTCAACGTCAAAAGGAACACATTCAGCTATCAAATACATTTCTGTTTACAATGCGTTAAAATAAAGAGATTTGAATTATGGTACCTTTACGGAACTAACTGATTTTTGGTGTGGAGCACACATGCTCATTTTATCGCAAAATAATAATTTACAAGTATATGTGCGTAACTGATAGGCAATCTATTGTTAAACGCAGCATTGTGTATGATGAAAGTAGACATATGGAGCTAAGTGGTTGTATCAGATCAATTTTGGTTTGTGGCTAATCTCGTGTGCGGAAAACGGAGTACGTTTTGAAGAAAGTAATGCAAGCACAACTTTATCACTCGAGTCAAGTCTTCATAGGAAGTGAATTCTTATTGGAGGGATGTGTATTGCTTGGGTTTTCATGCAATAGCTTCTTATGTCTGGTTAAGCTATCCTTTCTATAGAAACACTTTCCACAACCTTGCATCTCACAGGTATACACACACTTTGAAAGTACGTCAGAGTACTTGGAAAACTCTTTCAATACAAAGCCCTTTGAAAAGTGGTGAGTAACAACATGGTGTCTTAAGTTAGCCTTTTTCTCATATCCTATCATGTTCATGGGACACTCATCCACAGGGCACACATACGAGCGAGGATGCTTTATGAATAGATCTTTTTCGTGATAATGTTCAATGAATTCTTCAAAGTTACCAAATTTGCAGGAACAATGTATACATTGGCTTTCAGAATCTGTCATTTTGATTGAACAAATTTCGTCCTTAGAGTATTTAGAATAGATATCATGTCGTAAATTTTTTTGTGCAGCATATTTAACAGTAACTGGAGGATGCTGTTTGCGTTTATCAAATGCTCTTGTTGCCAACAAAATAGCAGTATGAACATCTAAATTTGTTTTACCAAGTAGAGTGATGGGTCCAACCACTGCTTTGGATGCTTTCTTCTTTCTAATCTTTTGACTTCCAATAGTTTTCCTCAATGTGACGTTTTTATCCACCGAATAATTCAAAAATGGATCAGCTTCCAAAAATTCAAACCCCAAAGGAGATACTGGGTTTGTATGATCCAATCCTATGAAAAGGGACTCTGTTGGTGCTTCAAGAATGTCTTTGAAAAGCTGATTTGTTTCGTAATCATCCATTGCAAGAAAATCTGTTCCCATGGCCATGTCGAAATTGACGTCATTCACTTGCATCTCCAGAGAGCTAAAGATACTTTCAACATCGGTGCTGGGTTCCCTGTATATATCCTGAATGGGATTACCTCCAAACTTTAACTGGAGGTTGATATTGTCATTGCTCGGAGTCACTGTCTCAGGAAACGTGTACGGCGATATCAGGACGGTGTTATTATCTTCATCATTCTCAGTATGGGGTATTGGGTATGCTGTATCAGACAATGAGATTGGCACCAAAGGAAGAGGGTTGTGAAGGTTGTAAAACACCGGAGAAGCTAAGATATCTTGTTGAAGTCCCATGGATAAAAGTACTACGTTTAAACTGTTTTAAGACGGTAACATAGTATTATATATACAGCCCAACCTCAAGTAGGTGAACTAATTTTTGCTTTTTTTTGCAGCTACATATCCATATTGTGATCTGTAAATCTGCAAACTAACAATTCCGCAAAAATCAAAGCCTTGAGCCTGCAACGTAGCACCCTTTGAAGTCGTTTATTTTCTTCGTTGCAATAAAGACGATTCGGGCCTATGACTGGTGTTTATTGCAATACTCTGGTGCAAGGAATTATATGGAGTCTTTTGATGTTAATTCCAAATCTAATCAAAAGAAAACTAAACTAAAATCTTATTTTTTAAACGTTTTTTGGAGTGTAATCGTAATTTTAGAAGTGATACATTTATGATACAGTTGTTCCTTTTTTAGAGTTTGTGTGAGATTTGATTGCACCTCTGCGTCCATAACTTAGCGTAGCATGCTGGTATCTTGTGTGATGTAGTCTAACTGCATTTTCTTTTCGAAGTTCCCACAATTAAAATGTAAATTCATAAATGCATGCTCCAGCATGAAGATTGCAGAAAATATATTGATGTTGTTTTACAAATTATTATTTTTGGTGTGGCTGATGCAAAGTCATTATTTATTCACTAAAGTTCATTTACGGCGAATTCTATGGTTCGGCTTGAATTTCTAGTTGCATATAGATCCTAGTACATCCGGAAACGGAAGCGGAACTGGCAGTAACCGCAATCTTTTGGGCTAATGCTGCGCCTGTCGAGATTCTTTCTCGTACGGCAAGATTCTAACAAATTCTCACATTTCCTTCTGTGTTCTCGTACCCTACATCAGTCGGTATTACTTTCCCAGATCCACACGGAGATAGATATAAGAGCCTAATCAGTATTGATTGCTAATGCCGATGTAGTAATGCCTCGGGATGGTTGTCGTGTGCATGAATTACCACAGAATATTGAGTTTGAAATATTAGCTGATAAAATACTTCTAACCAATCTGTCATTTTATTATTCCATTACTTTTGATATTAAACTATATACGACCTACCCATTCAAACCAAAATATTATAGTGCAGTACCCTTTTAAGCGTCACTCACAGTTTCGACCAAATCCTTTCTTCTACCTTCGTCCAAGTCCACTTCTGCCAAGTTAACCTTCTTGGTACGGTTGACAATCTTGAAGAAAACATACAAGACACCAAAGAATGGTAGTAAAACATAAGAATCTACCCAGTTACCAGCATCAAATGGCTTAAAGTAAGACCACCCTTGGACAAGGGCTAAGAAAATGTTGAGGACAATTCCAATAATTGGTAGAACAGGGTATCCCCAGCCTTTGTACTTGAATTCACTGGTACTTCTACCTTGCAACTTCCACGCTCTTCTGAATAAAATTTGGTAGAAGCAGACGTTTCCCCAAACAATGAAAACAGCAACTCCTGAAAGGTTCACGATATAATTGTAAGCATTTGCAGCTCCAGTACTAACATTCATCATGGACAAGAAGCCAAAACAGTTCATCAAGATGATTGCTGGAATTGGCACACCTCTTTTATCAGTCCACTTGAAAATCTTTGGAGCAGCTCTCTCATTGGCTAAGTTTACTATGGTTCTTGATCCAATGTAGATAGAACTGTTGATGGCAGAGATACATGTAAGCAAGATAAAGGCATTAATCAAGTGAGCACCACCAGACCAACCTGCACGAGCAATCGCAATAGTCATTGGAGATTTCAAAGTCTTTGTACCAGCAGCCAATGCTGGGTCATTGTAGGGAACTGTCATTCCGTAAGTTACGGCAATCCCCATGTAAATGAAGATAATACGAACAAAGGTATTCCTAATAGCTTTGGGAACTGCTCTGGATGGATTTTGTGCTTCTGCGGCAGAAACTGCAACAATTTCAGTCCCAGAGTAAAAAGTACTCGCAAACACAAAGGTATTCGCCACACCTTTGAATCCATCATTGAATGCTCCAGGACTATTCCAGTAGTGGAATCCAAAAGCCTTGTGGTGCTTCACACCACCAGAAACATACACGATGGAGAAAATGTAAAACGCAAGGATCCCCACAATCTTAGCCAAGGCCAACCAATACTCTGCCTCTCCAAAAGCACCCACGCCCAAAAATTGGAACAACAAAAATGCAAACCAGAAGATCAAAATATACCCGTACAAAGGAACTTGAGGGCCCCAAAATTGCAAGATTGCAGCTACAGTGTTGTACTCATTGGCCAACACTGCAATCCAAATAATCACATAATTCCATCCCACAGCAGCACCGTAGGCAGGGTCGAAAAACCGATTTCCCAATGTGGAAAAGGTACCCCCAGAAGGGTACATTGTTGCCAATTCCCCCAAAGATTGCATCATGATAAAAGCAATAATCCCTATCACTCCAAACCCAATAATCAAGCTCGCAGGACCATTTCTCAAAGCAAGTGAAGCTCCGATGAGAATACCCGGTCCGATAATCCCTGCCAAAGCAATTAATGAGATGTGACGGTCTTTCAACTTTCTCTTCAAGTGCGTTGAGTTATTATCATAAGCATCATCGCTTGCACTATGTAACTCAGAAGTAAACCCTTCCTCTAAGAACTTTTCATCTTTTGACATGTTTGGACTTTATATTTCTCGAGGAACAGCCTTGATATTTATAGGTACCTGCTTGTTTCACAACTGCACGTGACAATCAAGGGTTCGAAGCTGCATATAAGGTTGCGGACCTTACACAATTACTTGTGTGACGAATATGAAGTAAACTACGCATTAAGAAGATGGAAACAGTCCCCAACTTACACATCGGGAGTGCGACTGTTACTGGGACAGCTTAAACTGCACTAGAGGGAGTCTCTTTCAAATAGGATGGCATTTGTCCCCCTTCTTTCGCAGCCAGTCTCACCTAATTAATTGTAAATCCACAGTTTTATATACAGGTGATCATAATCTACACTTCAGAAGTCTGGGTTATCTCGGCTCGGGACGGGCCAGTAGATATATATTAAAGGAAGAAGATGCGGTATTTAGCAGAATCACCAATTTTCAGTCGAGAAGGTCCATGGTTCCTTTCATGATACACTGAATTTCAATTCATCCAAGAGACCGACGTGAGAGAAAGTGGCATTTTGAATTTTATTTCTACCATGTTCGGCCCAGACTCTCCAATGATCATAATTAGGTATCAAGCCGTACCAGATCCCTAAAATATACGAGTTTCCGCCGTGAAACTTAGTTGGTTGCGATGTCGTAAACGGTGTGGCTTCTGACGAAAACGTCAGAAGAAGGAACTTTTACAATCACGTTCCAGGAACATAACTCTCTCAAATATAGCTTCTTCTACATCTACGAAATGTAGTGGCAACATATCAAACCGCCTTGAAATTAACAAACCAGTCATCTAGGATATGTAAGCCACACGATCCATCCAACATGCAAGGTTGAAGTATCAAATCTCCCTAGTTGTCAAATGGCTTGATCTCCTCCGTAAAAAAAGGATCCAGTGAGTCTACGAGGAAGACTCCGGAGCAGAAACGGGAGTGTTAGTTTGGATATTCCTCTAATGGTCCCCCTCCTGAGAGGCCAGTAGACGATTCTCATTTCCATAGAAAGTCAATTCAGTTAACATTGCTCAAACACAACAAGAAAATACTAGCTAAATCAACGAGTGGACGCAGAATTAACTGTGATTGCAATTACTGCATACCTAATCATCTAACTAACGGTTTCTTGTACATGCTGAAAACTGTCCATCCTGTAAATTTTTTTGTCTTGAAGCACTCAACGCACTATATATATAAAAGTCGTACACTTACCCGGATTTTCGTTCTTGAGAGGTATAACAGCAAGTGTTTTTCTACAATCAATGATAAGATCAAACTCAATGTATTAAAAAGAACAAGAAGTGAAGGATAGTGTATAAATATTTTCTCAATTTTTTCGTATAGTTCATTTTGGTTGAAAAGAACTGCAAAGAATGAATAAAGAAGCATAATCACTTATCGGCAGTATTGATAAGGATGATGAATTTTATCTATTCCAAAGGGTCGTATGAATGTGAGATGGAATACGCGCGTAATAACAAGCGACTTAAGGATCATTTGAATAGCAGATAAGAGCATTCAAGTTTCATTTTAAAAACCCCAAGTACTTAACGAGCTGTAGTCCTCTAATGATGCTCGGGTCTCAAATCGGCCCTTCTTGGTGCCTCTAAAGGATGCAATTGCGCCAAATAGGTAATAGCCCACATCAAAAACATCATGACCATTGCTAAGATAACAGACGATCTAAACACGGTTCTGTTTTCCTTCGGAGCGCCCATCCATGCCAACACTGACAACGCAATGACGAAGATTAAAACAACAACAACGGTGTATCTATAGGTTAGTAACCAAGTTCAATCAATCAACAACCACAAACACCATAGAATTATAACACAGTACACCCTCTGATGGTCAAGTAGTGGTCCTCTACATTCGTGTAGATTGATACTTACCCACTCATATTTATGTTGACTTTAATTTTTAAATTCGCATTCTCGTTTTTTGAATCCCCCATAAAACCTCACTTCAGCGTTGATAATGGCAGAACTCCTGCCCCAGGTCTCCAATTGGTTGGTCAACGTCGTCGAAGCACAGTACAAGGACAAGAAGCTAGTATATGGTCATGTATACCAATTCTTGCAGACTCACTTGAAAAAGGGCCTTCACTTTAGAATCAGAACCAAGGTTTACACTTCACACAATACAGGCGAATCAAGCTTGTTAATCAATTTATTCAGTACCATCAAGTTAAATGACCAAATCAGTATTCCAGTTGAAATCTGGATTCCTCTTAATTACCCTACGGTTGATAGAGACGTCTATCTGGAAATGAATGGAACTCCATTAGTGTATGTAGTTCCAGATCATGGCAAGAACTGGTTCATTAATCCCACAAACAATGTGGATACACAGGGCAGATTCTATCACCCATTTTTGAGCGATTGGCATAGTAACGGAAGTATACAACCACCGAATATGTTTAACTTGTTGACTTTGGTTGACGTGTTGTACGAGCTGATCTCAAAGACCTCCCCAATAGCTTCTGCACCTCCATTGCCTGGTAAGATCCTGCAAAGTGGGCAAGCTCCAGCTTTAGCAATCCCTCAGCAGTCCACCGGAACTCTCCTGCCCATGGCGGGACTACATTCACAAGGAACTGGAATGCACGCCCAAGCCACAGGCCCGCCGTTGCCCCCCAAGCCACCATCAAGAACCTCAACTGATACTGTTCCTCTCAGGTATCAGAATCCTCCCCCATTACCACATGAACTTCAACAAGGTATAGTTCCGCAATACTCTGGTCACTCAATTGGTCCTCCACAGGGTCCTCCACCTCAGCATACTGGCCCCACACCTTATCCCACCCAGCAAGCACCGCCATATCAATCTCCACCTACCCAGTCACCAGTATACCAACTGCCTATTAATGTGTCCCCAGGGATTCAACTGCCAGTATCTCGACCTAACTCACGTCAATCTCCTAGACAAGCGCAACAACAATCCGCTTCCAGGAGTCCCGAACAACCGAATATCCCTGCAAACCTTATGGACAATGACGATCGAGGTACACCTGTTTCCTCAACAATGCACAGAGATCTACTTAGACTACTCTCGGATAATATCAACCTCTTTTTGGGTAACTCTAGCACCAACACGATATTACCCAAGATCAACGAAAATAGCATAAAAATTCACGCCCTTCATTCTCAACTCCTGCTGCATTACGAAAAAGCCAAAGCAAACTCAACTCGTTTGGATGACCACTTAGCTGAGTTAACGCAACAACTAGCTAAGTTGACGAGTTTGAATACACTGCTCAAGCAATTGGACTCTTTGAACTCGGAAAACTTCACCAATGTCTATATTAATGCTTCCAATGGAATCCCTTTGGACGATATAATTATTCCAGATCTGCCTTTGGTGAGACAAATTTATGATGTGGGCCTGGAGATAAAGGCTATCAAAGACACAATAAATGTGATTGGAGGTAACTTTAAGACTGAATCAGAGATTATCAATGACGCTAGAGTTGATGCATGCGTGAAGACAGTGAGAAACTTGGGGAGAGAGTTGTTTTGGTTGGAACTTACTAAGCATGAAATAGCTCAAAACATTTTGGGTTTAGTCTAAATGGCTTATCTCCATTGGATTATAGGATATACTTTATAGTTTGCTGAAACCCAGGTTTGAATAGTTAGAAGTCAAAGCTCTCACGAAGGAGTATTTTCTTCCGACAACTTATCTCCAGTTGATGAATACTGTTGAGTGTATACTCTAGAATTCACGGACTAAAGCACAGATACAATCGAGAAAAGAACCGACCTGAATCAAAAGTAGTCCTCTTGCACCATCTGTAGGTCTACTTGAGGACACTGAAAAACCCATACCAAGTAAATTGTAGGTTCCAGCTCTCACGTCCAGATTGAAATCGGGACGAGGGTCTTCTGGAGGACTCAAAGACAATGCCCTGCTCGAAAGTACAATTTCCTAAAGGAGAAAGATATCTTATTAACTTTACGCGGAATCGGGTACTATGAAACCTAATTTTCTCTATATCCGTGTTCGTGCAGCAAGACGGATCTTGTGAATAAAGTCATTTCCCTTGTGGGAGAGAGATAAAGCCCTGACCAAATTGGCAACTGTATCCCCCAAGGATGCGTCAATGTGACATTCTGGTTACTCGACGTTACATATTCGATATCCAGCATTTACTTTTGCGGTCGAATCAACCTAAATCTAGCGGTCAGCTGCAAGAACAGATACTAAACAGAGCGAATATAAAGCATAAAATTATCACGACAGGAAACACCATAAATTTTTCCCCACATATTTTTGTAGAGAGACACGTGAAGTTCACTTTCAAGAGAAGATCGAAGTTAGCATTCTTAAAAGTCCTATGCACACTGCAACAATTTACAGCCTTGCAATCTAATTCTACTATACAGTACATATGCCAACGCAGGACTCTCAAGTTAATCAAAGTCAGGCTATTCCTCTACCCAGAAACACGTCAAGGTGGTGGTCCTCTCACATGCGGCACCAGACAAGAAAAGATTAAGACCAAGAAAATTGCAAGCGAAAGCAACCCACTTGCAAAGAATGCCAAAGCTAAACGTGGTTCTTCACGTTCCTTATGGAACTCCTCACCAAGTTCCATATTAAATATGTGCATCTGCAGGTATGTATTCTGGGTATGTGATGCACCCCAATTGACAGTGGTAGCTGGCTCAAGACAGCGCCTAACCAAGATGGAATTTACAAAACCGACAAAAGGATTAAAGCATATACACCTGCCATTAGTTGGCTACAGCCCTGGCATTCGCGGAACGCAATATAGCTTAAATTTAGGAGATCAACAGCGACGATCAGTATGCAAGAGTTGGTTATCTGTGACACTGGAAAGCGCAGCCGATCACACAGAAAGCGGTGTGATGCGATGCAACGGCCAAGCACCTGTCAAATTGCTAAGCGACCCTCCGTGCAGTACACCTAAAGAATTTGCTTCAAAAGATCCACAAAAGACCCGTCTCACCACCCCAGAAGCCCCGAAGCTTAATACCATGTGGATTGTGCCTTCTAATTTGCGCTTTGAAGCTAGGCACTGCAGGGTCTAGGGATGCGCCGAAATTATTGCATTTCCCGGTTCTGGGCTCAACATATTTCCATGCAAATGCAGAAACTCTAAGTTTTCTTAACTCTACAACCATTTTTCTCCCCCAATACGTTGCGTGATACTCGCCTTAGTCTTGAGTCTTGCCTCGAGGCTGGCCAAGTGGTGTATAAGCCCAGCTTCAGCTCGAGCCTCGTAAAACGTGCGTGCAGAGTCCAACAAAGATGACTGCAACACAAACTAATAGCATGCTCTTCCTGTCTTACCATTATAGGAATAAGTTTCCGCACTACGTATTGTGAAAGAAGATCGATCGGCGTATAGTGTTACTAATTTCAGACGCCTATTATCTTCGAAGTTAGTAGCCTAGACAAATACCCCAGCGGATACCCAAATGCTGCCACCAACCTGCTACCATGATAGCTTAATCTTAGTGACAGAGGATCTTCAATAAATTAAACTGGGGTCTGCGTTATTCATTCAAATCTGAGTGAACGCATTCAAATGATTGCCTTTCACCCCCTAGCTTGCCCCATCTTCTCTTGAGCTCAGGTGTACTTTAGATGCTTAAAACGGTATGAGATTGTAAGAACGCACCCTTGACGGTAATTAACAAGCGCTGTGTGCAGTGCAGCATACAGCACTGCAACCTCTCACAAGCGTCACGTTGAGCCTCTTCATTTACAACACGTGCGTATCCGCTCCAATACACGTTTCGCCTTTGACAATACGCACGGCACAGGGTCCCGGATGGCTCAAGGTTGTGCCTTCCGGCGTCGGTTACGATGCGCCAGTCAATTTCAATGTTTGATCTTTCCTGAGAAGATCTCTACAAGGTTTGGTATTTATTTCGATATGGCAATTAATCGATAACGTATTTGAGGTATCTATGTTATCGCAAGTGTTACTGCTTGCTTTGTTATGCAACCCCGTAAATTGGACTCATAACTCTTGAATACGATGCGTGCTTCTCTAAATATAGGAATGTAGGATAATTTTCTTGGTTTGGAGATTGTGATTTCCGCCTTTGTGAAATTCCTTAAACCTGCAATGATAGGCCCTTTCTGACACCAAAAAGAAATTGAAGGAGCTTATATCGAAACCCACGTTCCTTGTTCATTACTTTAGATATGGCAAAATTATACCTTTAGCTGGGCTCCCCGATTAGGAAAGAATTTGAGCAGAACTTCCAATCTTAGGTTATAAATATTGACATCTTCCTCGATAAACTAAGGTGTTCCAACAGTAAATATCTGCAAAGAATGGCTACCAGAGATCTTCCAAAGTCCTTCCGTGACTTCACGGTTGGTGTTGCTGAAAACATTGCTGCTGAGTTCACTATCAATAAGTCTAAAGCTCAATTGGTGGAAGAAGATTTGCAACCAGAAGATGGGGAAAAAGTACACAAAACCAAGATGAAGAACAAGTGGCCTGCCTTTGTTGCCGGTGCCGGTTTGTTCTCTGATGGGTACATCAACAACTCCATCTCCACTGTTAACTACTGTTTGGGAACTCTCTACCCAAAGCAATACAAGGACTCGAATGCTATCTCCAACGTTTCCTCCATTGCCTTTGTTGGTGTCGTCGTGGGTCAATTGGGTTTCGGTTACATCTCCGATCACATTGCAAGAAAGGGAGGTATGATCTTTGCTACTTGCATGTTGATTTTCTTCTCCTTGCTTACCGCTGTCGGTACCTGGGGTGCTCATGGCAGTCCATACGGTTTGTTCGCAGCTTTGACCACCTTCCGTTTCTTTTTGGGTATCGCCATCGGTTCTGAGTACCCAACCTCTTCTGTCATTGCTTCTGAATTTGCCAACCAGTTGCCAGCAGGTAAGAGAAACAGATACTTCTCCTGGTTCACCAACACCATGATTGATCTTGGGTTCGTCATGGCCACTTTTGTGCCAATGGTCTTGCTTTGGATCTTCACTCCAAAGCACTTGAGAGCTGTCTGGAGATTGACCTTGGGTTTGGGTGCCGTCTGCCCATTGATTCTTCTCTTCTTGAGATTGAAAATCAAGGATACCGATACCTTCAAGAAGTTGCACATGAAGAGAGTTAAGAAGTACCCATTGTGGCTCATCGTCAAATTCTACTGGTTCAGATTGATCATTGTTGGTCTTTTGTGGTTCATCTATGATTTCTCTGTCTACTCCTTCTCCATCTACTCTACTTACATTATCGGTAAGGTTATTCCAGATGGTGACATTTACAAGACCTTTGGCTGGAACGTTGTTTTCAACTTGTTCTACATGCCTGGAGCTTGGCTCGGTGCCGTGTGCTCCGATTACATCGGTCCAAGATTGACCTTGGTTCTTGGTGTTGGTTTGCAAGGTATCATTGGTTTTATCATGTCTGCTTGTTACGGTTCGTTGAAGCAACACATTGGTGCATTCATTGTTGTCTACGGTATCTTCACCACGTTGGGTGAATTTGGTCCAGGTGATAACATTGGTTTGTTGGCTGCTAAGACTTGTGCTACTCCAATCAGAGGTCAATACTACGGTATTGCCGCTGCTACCGGTAAGATTGGTGCTTTCGTCGGTACTTGGGTCTTCCCAGTTATCATTAAGAACACCTCTAGACCTGGTACTGACAGAGGTGACACCATGCCTTTCTACATTTCTTCCGCTTTGTGTATCTTCTCCGCCTTGATTGCTTTGTTCTTTTGCCCAAGAGTTGACCAAAACGCTATTAATGCTGAAGATGAAAGGTTCATTGAATACTTGAAGGAAAACGGTTTCGACGTTACTCAATTGGGTGATGATGGTATAGTTGAAACCCAGTTCGCTAAAGAAGAAGAAGAGGAAGAAGAATCTTTGGAAAAGAAGCCACATGTTAATATCGACTCTGTCAAGGTCGAATCTGGCTCTATTTAATTTTAAAACCCTTGGTATAGCTCTATAATTTGCTTTTAATATTAATCTTATTTATTTCAAATGTGTTTGTGCGTACGGGAGCAACTGTTGGACCGTTGAGCCGCGGAGAAGAATTAAAAACGCTTCCCCACGCCAACTTCATTTTGCAACGGCATAAGCACGTTTTTATTACCGGTGCATATACTTCAAGCAAGTCTAGACTACACCCTGTAGCAATTCTGACGCAAACGCAGAAGAGCTGCTGACACGCATACAAATTTGGCTGCGAAAATTCGGCAACGGCACGACACAGATTCCTACATACGCTGTCAGCGACTGGGCTAAACCCTATTAGCTCTAGAAAGATTGGTACCCTTGGAAGATATTACAAGCATTTGTATTCTGGGCACAGCTAGAATTACTTTTGGCACCGGCTTTATCAACTTAGCCATGTTGCTGGATGTTAAGCTTTTTAACTTGTACTCTTGAAGAGGAAGCTGCATGGCGGTGTAACGTTCTTCAACTGGCTCTCTCAAAAACAAATAACAACGACATTAAAGTCAGTCGAGAAATAGAAGGTTTAGTAGCCATTTGTTGCGTTAATTCTTGTAACTCATTAAAGGCGGTATTCATAGAAAGGTTCTAGGATTTTCGTGCCAGCCAAATTGGATTCTGTAGCCGTTGACGTGGGTAGAAGTCATGTTCATCCGTGTACCTCCAGCTGAGAACGATCCCATTCCTGGTGTCTGCTATTCTAGTTTTAGCGGCGTGCGCTTACTTAACGGTATTGAACTGAAACCCGCACTACGAAAGCAAGGCATTTTGACGATGATCAGCTTGGGCGTGCATACCCGTAGTGTGTTATTCAGATTCTGAGAAGGTTACTACTCGTTAACTCTTACTACACCCTACTTTCAACAATGAAAATTGATGCTATAGGAAAGTGGTTCCGCGAAAATGCCCCAAGTTAAGTATGAAAGACACGTGGGGTAAACGTATGCAGTTTGCAGCCACACACAAAAGCGACGCCTTGCAATAGTGTGTTGTATTGATAGCACCATAGGTATCGGGGAGACACGGGAGCTGTAAAAAAGCGTAAATCAGTCGTTTATACTAACCTTATTCTATACTGATCAAAGTTGTGCGAAGCGTTTTGTTCTCAATCAACACAAAAGCTCTTAGAAACTGCTCATATATCGAGTCCACGGATAATTTTAGAAATCCCACCAATAAATTGACTTGATGTATGATATCCGTGGCGCCACTGTTTTCTTCAAATGCCACAGGATATATCCAAAGAGAGATTACCCCGTATTCCATTAAAGTTTTGAGCCCTAGTCCGCAGAGTGAAAGGGCTATTGGATCACTCGAGTTGTGAATTCCATTTGAAAGCATTATCCAAGAAATGCGCTTAAGGAGCCCAGCTTGAAATTCCAGACCCACTTTGATTTCCAATGTGTATCCATTTGGTAAGTCCTTTTTCACGGGACACAAACCAAACTTAAAAAGCGTCAATTTTAATAAACTCTTATCCGTGCCATGAATAAGCTTTCGCAAGTCGGATTTATGAAAAGTTATGAGATCTTGGCCAGTCTCAATCACCTTATCAACGCGGAGAAAGCGCTCATTTTCCCGGCTCAACCGAGTCTCCCATAGGCACCAAGAATTGTAGAATTGAAAATCGTACTTGCTATTTTTTTCTATCTGACTTAGCTGGTAGAGGAACGCTGATTTTTGCAGCAGGTTTAACAATCCGTTCCTACTGCTAGGCACCCCATTGTAGTTAACCCTGACGGTGGGAAAAGTTTGAGTTTTCAATACAGCCTCGAAGTCGCTGGGTACCAACGTAGGAAATCTCTTTCTGGGCTTCAAATCGACCGATAGGGAGCTGCTGCTGCTGGAGCCCTGAGTGGCGCTACTTGAATCGGTGTGTACTGCAATTTGTGGTTCATTCGCAGCGTTCTCGAGTTCGTTATCTTCATTGTTGCAACAAGAGAGGATCTCAATTTCCTCATCCACTTTACCTCTCTTTCCCCACTCCTTGAAGGTCCAACTCTTGCGTCTCGAAAGAACCATGGGTTAGCGCTGTGTTTGGGAACAAAAAGTCTCGCAGCCAATATTGGAGGAGATGATACCACGTGACCAGTGCGCTTGCCTTGGACAAGGTAAATTTTCTAACTTGCCATCTTGCCTAAACAGAGTACAGCATGGGTAGCATATTTCTACCAGACTTGAGGACTGGATGGCACGTTGACCAGGCGATTCTTTCAGAGGACGAGCGACTTGTTGTAGTGCGTTTTGGAAGAGAGCACGAAAAAGAATGCATGTTAATGGATGAGTTGCTCTATCAGATCTCAGAGAAGATCCGGAATTTTGCAGTTGTGTACCTTTGCAACATTGACCGTGTGCGTGACTTAAATCAGATGTACGAGCTAGATACAGATCCCAACGAGCCGTACACTCTAATGTTTTTTTGGAGGAACAAGCACATGATGTGCGATTTTGGAACTGGGAACAACAACAAGTTGAATTTCCCCATACAAGACAAGCAAGAGTTGATAGACATAATAGAGACCATATATAGAGGAGCTACCAAGGGGAAGGGGTTGGTGGTGTCGCCAAAGGATTACAGTTCTGTTCGAAAAGGACGGTAGATCGAACAAATCACAGCATTTCAATAACATAACCTCGATTTCTACACCAATCGACTACACAGGCATCTTTAAATATACATTTTACTTACTGCTCCTTGTTCTGAGCATAGAAGAAGTTGACAGCCAATAATTTCAGGTTTGGGGCGTGTTTGTTGATGTAATCTCGGACCCCAGAGCTAGGGACATTGGTACCCCAAGTAGGTCTTTCTGGAGGAACAGGGAAATCCTTTACTTCTGGGTCTTGCTTGTACAACAAGAAGACATAACGATGTTTTCCGGTCTTTGGAGGAGGGCCAGGTCCAACATATGTCAAAAGCTCTTTACCTTTTGAAACGTCCAATAAATGAGTGATTGAAGGCTCTGTAGAAGATTCCACTTCGGATTCAGAAATCAAAGGTAAATCTGCAATTAACCAGTGTGCGTATTCACTCCATTTGTGGTCGGAATTGGATGGTGCGTCTGGATCTGTCAATACTAAGATGAACTTGTCCTTTGCAGAAATAGGCTCGACCTTGCCATCTTGGCTGGGGGAATTCAAGGTAAATTGAATCTTGGGTTTGTTCTGGGTGCGGTCAACCGATAAGTTGTTACCGAGGGTAACCTGATCCTCGGCACCGTACTCAATGGTCAACAATCCCTGAGTTTCGAATTCTTCAATAACGTCAGGAACCACCTTGTGCTTGGTGTAAGCCTCATCTAAAGACTGTGAAATAGTGATCAATGGCATTCTCTGTATTAACTGGCGCTGAAATGGAGTTCTTATATGTGCTCTTAAACCTGTTCTTGCTAATCCAAAAGTCCTTGCTAATGGCAGTCTAAACATGAAGAATGAAAGAGCAAGAATCAGTAAATTTATATATCCCCAGAAAAATTTAAAGGGGGGTCCATTACTAAGAAGAAAAAAACAGCTGAAAAAGTGGCTCCAGTAGACCAAATGACCGCAAAAGGCATAACATAGGGGGTAGAATGTCAATTGAGATAGAAGGAGCACTGTGGGTGTATTTCTGGTTGCAACCACATGGCGTCGGTGCTTGTAGGACGATGAACTGTAGGGCGAGGGAGATTCCACCAGTGCAGCTGTTCATTTTGTGCACGCATAACCTTTTGTACACAATATCGAGCACAGTTACTGAAACAGTATACAGTTTTTATCAAATGCTATCAGCTCAATGATACAAACCCTGTTCTTTTTTTTTGATCTCTGAAGCAGCTTTGGCTTATCAAGGAATAACCTTGTAATTCTGAACCTTGGAAGTGATTACACTGCTGTGCTATTTCGTCAGTCTTCATCAAATACTATAAGCTCACTAAGTCTTAAAGTACCATAAACTCATTAATACACACCCCTTTCTATTGATTGATCTCAATAGTAGCTTTTAGATGGAAAAACCTTATGATTCTGGACTTTAGATCTGCCTACTGCTGTGCTATTTCATCAGTTTTTATCAAATGCTTAAGATCGCTTTATATTATAAGCTGAAATTTATTAAGTACCATCTCACTGAAACAAACCTTTCTAATCATCTCTCTCTCTACCTTTGCATCAAAGCTATAACCTAACATTAGATCGGCCATCACTGCTTTGCTGGATTTTATCAAATACTAAGCTCACTTTAGTTTTTATCAAATATAAACTCACTTTAGTTTTAATCAAGTACTATCTTATTACTAACCATTTTCTCTAGTCAATCTCTATAGCAGGCATCTATCAAAGCAACAACCTTGCACTTTGCACCTTGCACCAAAGCAAAAACCCTGTATCAAAGTAAATACCTAGATCTGCCTACATGTTGTATATCATCAATTTTATTAATCCTATAATCTTACAGTAACCCTAAACCCTTTTCTCTAGGTCAACATCTTCAACCATTTCAGCGGTAGCAGCCTTTGGATCAGGCATCATCAAAGGAACATCCTTGTCATAAGTAATTCTGTTAACTTCGGATCTGTCAGGACACAAGGCAGCACCTTTTCTACCAATTATGTACCAAGGCAAGTTGAAGACTTCTTCCATGGATTCCAAGGATCTACCGGTAACTTCAGGAACAAAGAACCATGTCCAAGCAAGTGCAACCACACCGACAGCAAAGAAAAAGTAGAATGCACCACAAGTGTTCATAGCAATCAACATTTCTGGAACAGCCTTGGAGTTACCGTACTGGTTGGCAAAGTGCAAGACCATAAGCCCGGATTGTGCAAAGGAACGGATACCCAATGGGAAGATTTCAGAACCCAACAAGTACTGAATAGAGTTGAAACCCATGGTCCAACCAACACCGGAAAGGAAAATGGCTGCAATGGCACCCTTGGAGGCACGGCTCTGGGCCGAAGTCATGTGGTAGTTTGGATCAGTAGCTTGAGGAACAATGTTCAAGAACATGGCGAAATACAACATGGTGACCAGCTGGATGACAATACCATAGTACAAGGCCTTTCTTCTACCCAAGAAGTCAATGATGAAGAATGCAGAAAAGTATGCGGACACAAACTTGATGAGACCCAAGATAAGGGTCATCTTCATGGTCTCAAGGCCGGTGATACCAATGAAACCAAACAAGTCGTTAGCGTAGATGGTGATGGCGTTAGCACCACTCCATTGCCCCAAGACCTGAGCACAGAAACCAATGGCAAAGAAACGGTAACGGATGGACTTGACTGCGAAAAGATCCCAAAACTTTCTGTACATTGGGTAGTTTGCGTTGGCCTCACGCTCAAGTAACACTTGTTCTTGGACATCTGAGATTTCAGAGAGGATGTATGGGTGGTCTGGAGGCAATGTTCTCAACTTGCACAAGTTTCTCAATGCCTGGTCGTTCTTGTTCTTCATCATCAACCAACGAGGGGACTCGACGCAGAAGAAGGAACCAATGAAAATCAACCCAGCAAGCACGATTTTGATAGAGGTAGGGATGATCCATTGCTTGTTGGAGGTTGGGGAGATGTGTTTGGCGGTACCGTAGTTGGCCCCGTAAGCCAAAAAGATACCGAAATAGACAGCACCACTGAACAAACACCCAAACAAACCACGGTATGCAGGTGGGGAGACCTCAGACATGAAGGTTGGACCAATGGTGGTAGTTTGGCCGACAGCAAGACCTTCGATGAATCTACCGGCGTACAACTGGCCCACACTTGTGGAGGTGATTTGGATGACAGCACCGATAATCCAGATGATACAGACAGCCTGCAAGGCTCTGATTCTACCCAACTTATCGACCGAGTACATAGCAATGACGGAACCAGCCACAGACCCAATCTGGACCATGGAAGTGATGTTCGACTTCAAGTTCGCAATCTGGCCAGCAGTTTTCGACTTGTCGTTGAGTCCAAAGAGGTTGGTGAACGATTTCTGGTAGATGGAACCAGCAATGTTACCTTCATCGTAACCACGAGCTCCACCCAAAATACCAAACACAAAAACAGTAAAGAAGAGGGTAAAGTTGTAGACTTCTGGAGGGGAGTGGTGGTCGACAACTCTCCACTTGAACTTCTTGTTTGCAGCCTTCTTCTCTTCTGGGAGAGGATCGGTATTGGATGCAACACTGTACACCGATTTGATGGACTTTTCACTGTTTGCCTCAAACATCAAACGTATCTATTTTACTTTTAGTGACTTCTCCAGCAGGATTATGCATCTTATTTATAAAACGACGGATCATCCCGATATCTAGACAATGTGGGGAACGTTATATTTCATATCCCCGGAGCTTTTTCCACACCTAATTTGCTTCAAAAATAATCTTTATCCTCCAAAAAAGAAACCCAGAAGGAGAATGTTCCGTCATTGCAATAATAAAAAACAATTGGTGGAGGTGGAGGAAATAGAGTTTTCGGGGTTCCCCGCAAGAATAATAAAATAGAAACTCCCACATTAAAGCGTACGCAAAAAAACAAAACCCTTCAGCAGACGAGTTTTTTGACATGCTAAGGAGGGGTCGAGGCTTGAGTGCGCCCGCATTTCTAGAACGCGGTTTCGGAGTTCACACTCCGCTTTCCATGCCCCTCCCCCCCATCGGCCAGCGGAGGACGCCGCATGCTGGCACCTGCTCACATTCTGCCATACCCAATCAACAATGATGTATTAAAGATCAACGCATCGCGGGCGATGTGGGGACAAAGTGGGAGGATCTCGTTGTTTTGAGTCTTCCAGGTGGGGTTAATATGTTACAATCCCGGACAAAATGTGGTTACGAGAAATATTGTCCGATATACTCAACATTTTGAAATAATCTTTTTCGCTACACACACCGGGTTTGTCAATCCGTCATCAAATACCACCCCACCCCACTCGTCCCTCTCCTCGCTCTAAACAGAATCCTTGGACCATATGAGGTACAAAAAATAGTTATTTGTGCCTAAAACGATGTCTTGGAACCGTCCAAGGAACCCTATTTCAACCTGTTCGAATATTCCTCGACTGCCAGGCTGGACAGAGACACTCAAGGAGTTACGCGAGAGGCGTTCCCACGCCGCCAAGCTTTCTCTTCTGACTTATTCCCAATTAGGTACGACTATTGGGGGATTTACGATGCAAAAAAAAGAAATATTTAATTTCTACACTTTTGTAACATACGTTGACATGCGTTAATAAGATTGAGATACAAAATCCGATTGAAACGACTCGGAATCAGTAGCATGGTTCGGCTGGTTTGGTTGCGAGACATGGGCCCCTCCGTCTAGGGGCTGAGGAGGGGAGCGCGTCAGTTGCTGGGGGTGTAGCTGGGGAGGGTGCTGGTGCTGGTGCTGATGTGGTGGCTGCTGCTGCAGTGGATGCAGACCGTCTAACTGGGCCTCGTTTTTTCTCTCCAACAACATGTCCTCATCGTGAGAAGCCTCCGCCTTGACGTCGCTCTGCAACTCCCCCACCATTCGCTGGAACCCGGACTGCGATTGTTGCCTTTGGAACGACTTTTTCGGCTTCTCCTCCTCCCTAGGGACAACGTCAATGAGAAAATCAAACATATCGCTCTTGGTGAGCGCCGCTGCGATATCCAGCTTCTGCAACGTTCTTCTTTTATTCTCCTCTGCATGTATCCAAGCCCGCATGGTCAATTCAGTGATGAAGATGTCGCACCCTTTGGCGAAAAGGATAGGAGCTTCTGCCGAAATCATACGAACGTCCTCGTCCGTCTTCATCACCTTCTTTATTCTAGCGAGCGGTAGGTGATGGTTTTTGAAGTCGTGGTCATCGTGCTCGATCGAGTTGATGGTCTCCTGCCAGTACTGCATCATGATATCTCGGTACTTGCCCTGTAATCCCTGTGCCACATTGTTGAACGCTCCCCCCGCTGGCTGACCTGCCGCCACCGCTGCCTGCTGCTGAGCGTGTGCTGCTGCTGCTGCTGACGCTGCTGCGGCCTGCGCCGCCAATAGCTCGGCCTCGTCAACAACATTCTGATGCAGTATCACCGGGTTTTGGTGGAGCTGTAAGTCGTGCTGAAGCTCTTGCTTCATATGTTCTTGCTGTCCTTGCGGGTGACGGTTCCCACTTCCTCCTTCGTGCACACTGCCTTGCCCGGGCGTTCCATGATGTGAGTCCTGCCCATCTTGAATATGTGTCTGCCCTAGATTCTCTTCGTCCAAGTATTGGTATTCGTAGCTCATTCTTGTTGATTGTGAGAAAGGATTTTCAATTTTCACTTGGGTTTCCGAAAGCGGGTTTTTGCTGGTGAGTCTTCTCACTGAGGACCCATCAACAGAAACCACCGAAATGCTTGTAGATTCTTCGGCCAATGCATGGGAGGGTGTTGTTAGGGGTTCACCACATACAGCTCGGTCGAAGGGCCGTTGTTGGGCGGAATTTTGGCTGTGTATCGGGGTTGTTGAATCACCAGTGATATAGCCGTGTGCGAGCACTTACAAAGATGGATGGTTTATCTTAGTGGGATTATCCTTAGTGATTGTTTTAGTGGATGAGAATTGAATGGTGATGTGGGAGAGTTACTAGGTGCACGTGAACGTGCACGTTGACCAGTGTTTGGTCACAGTAGAGATGAATTACGAAGGGTAGGTGCCGATGGTGTGGTTGTGGTGATAGTGATGGTTGGATGTTAGGAAATGTAGAGAAGATAGTTTTGGAAATGATGGTAGTGTTGGTACTGAAAAAGTGAAGATTTCGATAATAGTGAGATAATGGTGGTTGTGAAGATATCATAGAAAGATATTGATGGCAGTGATAGTGAAGATAAAGATAATGATGTGAAGATAAATAACTATCACAGTACTACATACGCTCATCGCAATCCAACCTTCTATATTCTACTCAAACCCTATAAAGTCATTCCTAATTCTTCTCCTTTGTGCACCTGTCACACTCGCAAAGGAAACCCCAGTTTGTTCTCAACAGCTCTCTTCTTTCACCCACACCTAGGGCAGGATTCACATACGTAGTAAACAACTCCTCGCCCTTTTTGATATCTCTTGATGCAGTCACAGTCACCTTCCCTCCCTCTGTGTTTTTGGTGATGTTTGGAGTGCAGTTGTGGTTCAAGTGGGAGTACAACAAGAACAATCTGGAGCTCAAGTTGTTCAAGTTGTAGGTGCCCAACATGACGGAAAACTCGTTGAATGGCACCAGAGAGTCGGGAAATACGTTGGAAAACAACTTGTACCCTTCTTTTAGTAATGCTTCTTCTTGTTCCTCTGCAAAGAGCCCGGTGCCCTTGGGCTCTTTTCTGTCTTCCTGCGAAATTGCAGCCATGGCGCGGAACTGTCTGGCACGGGTGGTGTTGGTTTTGTCCAACAAGATGTTGGCCTGGATGACTGTGACGGCGTACAACCCGTTCCAGTTCTCTTCAAAGCAAAAGTCGTGCATCTTGTTGAAGTAGTCACTGTTGAACTTGTTCCCCAACAACGGCTCGCCGTGCGTCAACCTGTGGAACTTGTCTGCCTTGTTGCACGCCTTCGAGCACCACATATGCTTGCAGCGTGCCAGCAGCGAGCACTTGACGGCCCCCAGATTCTTGCCCTTGGCTACCAAGATCTTTCCGCACTGTGTGCACAATTCTCCCAGCTGCATGTACTTCAATTCTTCCAACGATGGGATTGCGAAGAGCGCTGTTTCCTCCCACAACTTTTCGTCCTTGCCGATATCTTCTGTTGCGTAGAACCCTTTGCCACTGTCGCTAGTCATACGGATCTCAATCTTGCTTGGAAGCACCACGTCGGGGGTGGGCTCGGACTTAATCTTGTCCACGTACGTGAATTGCGTCGTTTCTCCAACAACAGGTAACAACCCAAACATGTCCAATAACGAGTGCACCCTGGCTTCCTCCACTAGCCACTCAGGGTTCTTTTGACTCACCAATTCCGTCAACTTGCCAATCCCAATCTTCTCTGTGCTGGGATCAGACTTCCATGTCTGCACGATGAAGTCAACGAGCTGTCTATCGTGTGGAACAGTACTCATCGATCTGGTTAATGATTTTTTCCACCCAGATTTTAGCTGTGCAGAGCGAAGAGGGACTTTAAAGAAGGGCCGATTTCAACATCACAAGTCATTGCAAACATGATGACTTTTCTGGTTGTAATGGAGAGACAAGTGCTAGTGGATTGTCCGTGTCAACTAGAATCAATATTCTGTTACGTATTGGGGGTCTCTGGTTAAGCCAGTACCTTACTTGACGATCGTTTGCGTTCGTTACCTTCGTTTTACAAACTTTTCTTTAGAAAGATGCATTCTTTAAACTTTTCTTAAGAAAGATGCCCTGTGTTTAGGTCCCATGTGTGTGCCGTACGTACTTCTGGCTTCTACCTTTCTTATGGCAGATACACACCTCATCTATGTGATCTGAAGATCTTCCTACCGCTTTAGGTCTCGCGACCGTTGACTAGACTGGGCCACTATGGGCCAGTCACGTTGTTCAATGAGTCACACGAATGGTCACACGCATAGGCGAGGAGTTGGATTTGCCTGGGGTGGCTGACGTCGATGGCTGCCCTGTAAAACTGCTTGGTTGCAGGGTTTCGCAGCCCGCCAAATACGCACGAATTGCAACCAAGCAACGTGGTAGTCTACTTTTCATTTTAAACTAACAACCAGTGCCTTCGAATTTAGGACTACCTCCTCATCAAGATTCAGATAACTGTCACGGGATGCTAAGCAAAATGCCAGACAGCTGTAGCGTGAGCTATCCCCACACTTTGCACTGTGGAGGAGGGCCAGAACAAAATGGTTGAGGGAAGTCTGCTGCTCGGTCGCCAGGAAGCTCGGCTCCTGTGCAACGGTACTGTAAAGCGAAGTTTCAGCAACAATTACGGCTGGAAAGGTCCCATCCAGTCGACCCACGATGTGCTCATCCGGTTGCCTAATTGGGAACTTTCAAAATTCATATATAAAGACCTCAGTTGACCCACGTGAAGAAACTGCTATGCATTCCCACCATTCCCATAGTGGGGACTATGTCTCCCATGCGAAGGACTCGCTCGAAGAGATCGTCTCTACAGCCGAGTCCAGAGGATTCACGACTTTTTGCCTCACAGAGCACATGCCCCGTCTCCACTCCCACTTTCTCTATCCGGAGGAACTCGAGAAGAGCTACACCACCAGCAACTTGAAGGAAAACTTTGAGAACTACTTGGTTCATGCCTACAAGCTCCGGAAGCAATACGAAGGTTCAAACATGAAGGTGTTAGTGGGGTTTGAGATAGAGGGCTTGGACCAGGAGCACATTGACTACACCAAGCAGATCATTGCATCCAACCAGATCGACATGACTGTGGGGTCCGTCCACTATGTCCACTCCATTCCAATAGACTTTGATGCAGATCTCTGGCTCCAGGCACAACAGAAGACTTCTACTGGTACTGCTCGCCAGTTGTACAAGGACTACTTTGATCTCCAGTACTTGGTGATTGACCAATTGGAGCCTCCGGTCATCGGCCACTTTGACTTGATAAGGCTTTTTGCTCCTCTCGACCACAAAGACCCCACCACCGGCAAATTGATACGGGATATCGATTTGCAGAGCGACTGGACGGACGTATGGGACGCAATCGTTAGAAATATAAAGAGAGTCGTCAAGTATGGTGGGTTATTTGAGGTGAACTCGGCTGCTATCAGAAAGGGCTGGCTGACTCCATATCCAAGACAAGACATAGCACATGAAATTTTAGCAAACAACGGAAGGCTTTGTCTTTCCGATGATTCCCATGCCATTGCTCAGATTGGACTCAACTACTCCAAAGCTTGGCAATACGTCAAACTGTTGGGTGTAAAGAAGGTGTACCATTTGGATATCCAGGATAGAAAAACTGTCGTTGTTGAGGATTCGATAGATGATTTGAATGTGTATTTTGAAGAGAAATGATATTTGAAGTGTTAGAAGTGAGATAGAGTTTATAATAAGAGGATAGTTTCTACTGTCAGAGGTATCTTAATAAGAAGAAGATGATGTTAGAAGGTGTAGAGAGGAAGTCCACTTTTAGAAGTGAGTTGAATATAGTTAGAATTGTTGTTATGCTTGATACAATCAGAAGAACTGCTTATGAGAAGTTCTTTTTGTAAGACTTGAATATAATTCGTAGATTATTGTTAGGCGTGAATTAGTAGAGGATCCGCGGCCCCAAGTTGATGAAGTGAAGAGTAGCCGTTCTGTATAAAAAGAAGATGAGAGGACCGTCCAAGGTACTCCCTACATCATACAAATAAGTCCTTAATCATTAATTACATACAATTAGTAAGATCTACCAAACATGGTGTAGTTGACGGCAGGCTTACCACACTTGACACACTTTTGACCAGGCTTTAACTCTGGTTGTTCAAAAGGAATACACAAGGACTTGGCACCCATGGATGGGGCCTTGTCATCTTGTTCTTCTTCCTCACCATTGTCCTTCTTGGCGGAGGAGTCCTTGATATCATCCTCACATTCTGGAACACCACACCATGGGGAGAGAATAACGTTCTTAGCGTTCAAGGTAGGAACAAAGTCCTTCCAGTCGTCAACAATGACACGGTGGGAGTCAAAGTCCTTTCTGGCCTTTTCCAACAATCCCTTTTGCATTTCTTCCAAAATCTCTGGAATACGGGTTTCCAAATCGGCCAACTTAACAGCGTACTTGGCAGAGTTGTCACGTCTGACAACAGTGACTTGTTGAGATTCCAAGTCCTTTGGACCAAACTCAACACGCAATGGAACACCCTTCAATTCCCAGTCGGCAAACTTCCATCCAGAAGTGTAGATATCTCTGTAATCACCAATGGCTCTCACGCCAGCAGCAACCAATCTGGATTCAATGTCCTTAGCGCCGGCGTTGATGGTCTTTCTTTGTTCTTCAGAAGACTTGGCGGTCAAACCAACTGGAATAACAACAACTTGTCTTTGAGAAACTCTTGGTGGTAAAACCAAACCCTTGTTGTCGGAGTGGGTCATAACCATAACACCGATAACACGGGTAGACAAACCCCACGAGTTTTGGTATGCAAAAAGTCTTTCCTTGTCGGCACCTTCTGGGTTTTCAACGGAAATGTCAAACATCTTGGAGAAGTTTTGGCCCAAATGGTGGGAGGTGGCACCTTGGATACCTCTACCGGTGGCAGCAACAAAACCTTCAACGGTGGTGGTGTAGTCACCACCAGCAAACTTTTCGTTTTCAGTCTTCTTACCCTTGACAACAGGAACGGCCAACAATTCTTCGTAGATACCGGCGTACAAGTCCAAGATGTCTTGCACTTCCGTTTCGGCTTCAGCCTTGGTCAAGTGCGCAGTGTGACCCTCTTGCCACAAGAACTCACGAGTTCTCAAGAATGGCTGTGGGTGCTTGAACTCCCATCTGACAACAGAGTTCCATTGGTTCAACTTCAATGGCAAGTCTCTGTGGGATCTGATCCACTTGGCGTAGTATGGGTACATGACGGTTTCGGAGGTTGGTCTGATGGCAATGTGCTCGTCTAATTCGGAGGAACCAGCACGGGTGACCCAGGCAACTTCTGGGGCAAACCCTTCAATGTGGTCTTTTTCCTTTTCCAAGACTCTAGAGGAAACAAACATTGGGAAGTACGAGTTTTGGACACCCAACTTTCTGATTCTCTCGTTGAACCAGTCTTGGATGGTTTCCCAGACTGCGTACGAGTTTGGTCTCAAGATGTAACAACCAGAGACATCGTAGTAGTCTAACATTTCACCCTTGGTGACGACTTGGGAGTACCAAGAGGAAAAGTCTCCTTGCTTGTCGACGGTGATACCGATCAACTTTGCGTCTTCCAACTTGGCTGCGTCCTTCTTGGTTTCCTTCTTAGCTGGAGCAGAAGCGGCGGCGGCAGCAGCAGCAGGAGCAGGAGCAGCAGAGAAATCGACTGGGATGATTTCAATGCCGGTGGACTTCAAGTACGCATTGACGGTGTGTGCAGACAAACATGCCTTGGAAGACTCGGTGGTCAACTCCAAAACAGCGTCTTCCTTAGCGTCAACAATGTGTTGGTCAATGACAATCTTGATCTTACCAGCCAAATCCTTGTGCAAGTTGGCAATAGAGACTTCCTTAGCAGAAGAAGCAAAGAATTCTTGAACTAAATCATCCTTGGCCAATCTTGGTTCCTTGACATTGGCGGCTGATGCAATCAATGCACCTGGAGTTTGGGTGCTTTGCAACGCAAAAACAACAACAGGGACAGGGGTGGCAGTCTTAGCGGTTTTTGGCTTGAAAATAAGAGTCTTGGTAGCAATGGCGTTGTCAGAACTGACAGTGGCCAAGGATAACGCGGCTAATGATTGAGCTAATGCCATTTGAACGTCCTATGGGTATGATTAAATTTTTCGGAAAAAACTCTGACGCTCGAAAATGCACGCTCCAACTTTCTTTGGTGAGAGAGCGAGCGATGACAGATAAGCGGTGACTCACGTTACGTTCTCACAATGGGGGTCGTGGGCGTGTTTCACCTAGTAAGGTTAATGCAAACCGCCTTCCTGAAGTGATTCCTAAGAAAAGCGGTGCTTTTATATGGGCGGAAGTGGGCTATTCCAGCTATAGTTACTGTGTTTGGTAAAAGCCGTTAGGGCTCGAGTGACTGGAGAGGGGGGAGCCCAACACCAGACTAGTCTGGAATATACAGCAGTAGAGCAACAAAACACATCAAATACACCGTAGTCACTTAGTCAAGCACGGATTACTCCAAACAAAGGAGGTAGCTAAGAAAGCATGACTGAAATCGAGGAGTAACGCGGCAACTAAGTGCTATCTGTCATTCATAACGAGCCCGCTCTTATGAACGTGAGGTTGGCGCGCGACAAAATTTTTCAAAAAGAGTCATATAAAATCTTTTCTCCAAAGATAACAATGTCAGTTTACGTTAACGAACAAAGCGGTGCTGATGAAGCCGGAAGAGGATCTGAAGCATTGCCATATCAAAGCGCAGCCTTTGCTGTGTTGAGTGCACCAGAAGCCAAAGTTTTTATTTACAAACAAGTTGAGGATTCCGAGGAATTTGCATACGGTGAAATCTCGGCTAGCGCCTTGAAGAAGGCCAAGAAGGGGGCCGACGGTCTCAAGAAGAAGTTAGAAAAGCAAGCCAAGTTGGAAGAACAGCAAAAGTTGAAGCAGGAAGAAGCTGCCAAGAAGCTTGCCGAATTGGACTTGATCAAGATTGAAGAAGACAAGTCGTTGCCAGAAGCCAAGAAGATCAAGTTGAGATCCATTCAAGACCACATTGGCGCCAGAGTGACTGTTCAAGGTTGGGTTCACCGTTTGAGATTGCAAAAGGGCCTTGCCTTTGTTACTTTGAGAGACGGTACTGGATTCTTGCAAGCCGTCTTTTCTGGCGACTTGGCCAAGGCCAGATCCACCCAAGAATTGACCTTGGAGTCCACTGTCATCATCAAGGGTTCTATCAGCAAGTTGCCTGAGGGTAAGACTGCTCCAGGAGGCGTTGAATTGTCTGCTGACTACTACGAAATTGTTGGTTTGGCTCCATCTGGTGAAGATGCCTTCACCAACAAGGTCCAAGAAAACGCCGACCCTTCATTATTGTTAGACCAAAGACACTTGACCTTGAGAGGTGAAGTCTTGAGTTCCGTCATGAAGGTCAGAGCCACCTTCTTGAGAGCCATCAGACAAGTGTATCACGAAGAAGGCTTGTTGGAAGTCACTCCTCCATGCATGGTCCAGACTCAGGTCGAAGGTGGTTCCACCTTATTCAAGTTGGACTACTACGGTGAAGAAGCCTTCTTGACCCAATCCTCCCAATTGTACTTGGAAACCTGCTTGCCATCCATGGGTGACGTCTACTGTGTCCAAGAATCGTTCCGTGCTGAAAAGTCGCACACCAGAAGACACTTGAGTGAGTACACCCACGTTGAAGCCGAATTGGCCTTCTTGACCTTTGAAGACTTGTTGTCCCACATTGAGCGTGTCATCACCAAGACCGTCAAGTACGTTTTGGAAGACCCAGTTGCCGGTCCATTGATCAAGCAATTGAACCCAGGCTTTGTTGCTCCAGAAATGCCTTTCTTGAGAATGCCTTATGTCGATGCCTTGGAATGGTTGAACGAACACGACATTCCAAACGAAGACGGTGAAAAGTTCAAGTTTGGTGACGATATCGCCGAAGCTGCTGAACGTAAGATGACCGATATCATTGGTAAGCCAATCTTGTTGATTCGTTTCCCTGTCGAAATCAAGTCCTTCTACATGCAAAAGTGTGCTGACGACCCAAGAGTCACCGAATCCGTCGACGTCTTGATGCCAAACGTCGGTGAAATCACCGGTGGTTCCATGAGAACTTATGATTACGAAAGCTTGGTTGCTTCCATGAAGAAGGAAGGCTTGAAGTTAGACGCCTACTCCTTCTTTGTAGATCAAAGAAAGTACGGTACCTGTCCTCACGGTGGGTACGGTTTGGGTACTGAAAGAATCTTGGCTTGGTTGTGTGACAGATTCACTGTTAGAGACTGCTCCTTGTACCCAAGATTCACTGGTAGATGTACTCCATAAGCAATCTTGTCACTCATGTAATTATATAATGAAAGGTATATCAAAGGTTTTAGAACTTTGTAGTTCAATGAAGAGGGGTTGGAGTGATACTCGAGAATGGCTGGGGTATCTGGAACTGCTGGAGGGTGTAAAGTGGAGACTTGCTGGAGGGTTCGGTATCTGAAGCTGCTGAGGTACAGCAAGTAACCCCGTTAGAGCGTATAGAGTGGAGACTTGCTGAAGTTCTTAAGCAGCTGAAGAGTATCAAGTACGGAGTGTGGGATCTGGAGAATTGCTGGGAATCTCCAAATCTAGGGGCATTTGGGATACGTACGTTATGGATAGGATCGGTTACGAAATTTCAGGATTTACCTTTATTTCTCGGTACCCCCCATAGCTCCCGTTAGGTCAGTGGGGACAGGTGGAGTTTTTTGGTAGTCTTGTCCCGGGGAATCAGTGAGCAGATCTTTTAGGCAATTGTGGGTCTGTCTGATCCTGAGGTGGGGAAGTTGGTCAAGTGCTCGAGTTCTTTTACCCTACGTACAGACTCTTGTCGCTTAATTATGAACGGGGAAAAAGCGATAAACCATTTTGGTTACAACCCCACCACACGTTTGTGCTGTAAGAAGAACATCGATTCCGCCAGTTAGACCAAAACGTAGATATATAGACGTGCTGCCATGTTAAAGCCTTTCGAGACTTTGAGAGAGTAATTAACACGCTTGTATTTTTTTGAAATAGTTGCTAATGCAGTCACATTTGAGACTATGACGTTTTGATCAATTTGCCATCTTGCACCTGCACAAAATACCCATGACCTTGCTCGTTTCCTGGCCACACCGTGCTGCTTCGCTTGTGGGTGTGTTTAGTAGTGCATCAAGAGCGAATGTGACTCTTTTGCACCTGCATACGGCCACAGTGACTAATCAGGCAATTGTGAAAATTTTTGCTTGCCGCGGTGATTAATCTCTGTGGAAAAGTATATAAATCCACATTTGGCCAACATTTCACCCTCGCATAAAAACACAAGCATGTCAGAACAACCAGCAGAAAACAAGTTATGGGGAGGTAGATTCACCGGGGCCACCGACCCATTGATGGACTTATACAACGCGTCTCTTCCTTACGATAAGAGAATGTACGAAGCGGACTTGCAAGGTACAAAGGTATACACCGAAGGATTGACCAAGCTTGGTTTGATTACTTCTGAGGAATTGAGTGCAATCCACAAGGGATTGGCTGAAATCAAGACTGAATGGGAAAACGGTACCTTTGTCGAAAAGCCAGGTGACGAGGACATCCACACCGCCAACGAAAGAAGACTTGGGGAAATCATCGGAAAGCACATTGCTGGGAAAGTGCACACCGGTAGATCCAGAAACGATCAAGTTGCTACCGACATGAGAATATATGTTCGTGAAAACTTGACCCAATTGTTGGCTTTCTTGAAGACCTTCATCGAAACCATTCTTAACAGAGCAGAAAGGGAAATTGGCGTGTTGATGCCTGGTTACACTCACTTGCAAAGAGCACAACCAATTAGATGGTCTCACTGGTTGAGTTCATACGCCACTTACTTTACCGAGGACCACAAGAGATTGAAGCAGATCTTGGAAAGAGTCAACCTGAGTCCCTTGGGAAGCGGTGCCTTGGCTGGTCACCCATATGGAATTGACAGAGAGTTCTTGGCCCAAGGCTTGGGCTTTGAGAGCGTCATTGGTAATTCTTTGACTGCCGTCAGTGACCGTGACTTTGTTGTTGAAACCTTGTTCTGGTCCACCTTATTCATGAACCACATCTCCAGATTCTCGGAAGACTTGATCATCTACTCCACTGCTGAGTTTGGATTCATCAAGTTGGCTGACGCCTATTCTACCGGTTCCTCATTGATGCCTCAAAAGAAAAACCCAGACTCCTTGGAATTGTTGAGAGGAAAGTCGGGACGTGTGTTTGGTTCGCTCTCTGGGTTCTTGATGTCCATCAAGTCCATTCCTTCTACCTACAACAAGGATATGCAGGAAGATAAGGAACCTTTGTTTGACGCGTTGACCACCGTCGAACACTCTATCCTCATTGCAACTGGTGTCATCTCCACCTTGTCCATAAACAAGGAAAAGATGGAGGGCGCATTGACCATGGACATGTTGGCAACTGACTTGGCTGACTACTTGGTCAGAAAGGGTGTTCCTTTCAGAGAAACCCACCACATCTCTGGTGAATGTGTCAGACAAGCAGAAGAGCTCAAGTTGTCGGGAATCGACCAATTGACCTTCCAGCAATTCAAATCTATTGATGCCAGATTTAACGAAGACGTCAAAGAGGTCTTCAACTTCGAACAAAGTGTCGAAAGAAGAACCGCAACTGGTGGTACTGCAAAGTCTGCAGTGTTGAAGCAATTGGCAAATTTACACTCCCAACTTAATTGATCCTTGTATAGAGCTAATTATAATAAATCTAAATGCTATTTTCTGTGTTATATGCTTGTTTGAATTGACTTGGACATTCTGTAAAACAATTTGGTGAAAAAGTTGGGCTTTCTGGTAATCTCAGACCTTATTGTCAAACTAGAGCATCTTTCCATTAAATCAACCAGCGAGTCTGCAAATTGCTTGCTCAAGACCATCCCGTCCAACTCCAGTTGTCCTGTCATCTCCCTTTCCTCTGATCTACTTACTAATAAAGCGTCAGGTATCCAATGTACTTGCTCCTTTGGGTTTTCACTTATCACATCAACCCACCAATCACTGCTTGCACAGTCAATTTCTCTTACCGATTCTCGTTCTTCACTGAGCTTCTTCTCCAACTTTTCCAACTCTGGTTATCCTATTCAAGTCAATTTTGCGACTAAAGTCCTCCCGTGACAGCACCCGTGGCGTAGGAGTGGGAGGAACTGGACTAGACGTAACCAGATCTATGTAAAGACTAAAACATGACTCAGCGCTGGACAGTCCATCCCAAAAATCAAAGTCTATCGTGTCGCTTCTCTTGTGTCCCTTGTGATTGCTCATTTCTAAGTGCTCAGCCCTACAAGTTCCCAACACACTCTCTTTTATAACTTCTTGAATCGCTGTTAAGGCAGATATATCCAGCAAATCAAAGCAATGCTAGGTATTCCTTTTTGCCTGTTATGTGCATGAGTCCAAGAAATTCTCCAAACATAGCCGACATGTCGGTTTGAGAGAGTTCTTTATATTATGCCTATAATTGACTGTTTCTCAGGCTGTTGAACCACTTAAGTACACCATCGGTGGCTCACAGACACACTCAGCAACGTCTTCCACTTACAATTACTTCAACAGTTTGCACCTACCAAAGTTGTTCAAATGCTTACCTGTTCTCTATCATATAGCTCCGATCACCACTTGCCTCAATCTCATCAAGTACTTAAACTTCCTGAGAAGCATAAACATGCTGCGTATCGCTTGGCACTACTCTAAAATCAGCGTAGAATATCCACATTAAGTAAGATACCCAGTAATCCAATAATTCATCTGCATGTTTAACTAACTACCGTTAATACCTCAGCGTAGCCTTTATCCGAGCCATTTACAATTGTTAGGTTCTCATGTTTAGTTTTTTTTTGCAGCAATTACTGCGGGTCGTGTGGTCCCAGAGTGATCTGTAGTACGTTTCTGATTTGCAACAAAATCAATTGACAGTGTTTATCTTCTTCTACAGATTCTAAAGACACCACCAAATATCTCTCTACTCACTTATTGAAATGAATGATCAAAAACAAATCTTATTGACTACCTCCTTGAAACAAGAGGAAATCGCAGCACCTCTACTTGCTGAATCGGCTGCTGAAAATACCAACACGCAGTTGGGAGCGTTAATCCGGGCCTGTGAAGTTGACCCTGGTGTCTTGAGCAAAAACTCCAAGTTATTAATTGAGGTTTACACCAAATCATTGGCTGCGGGTTTAGGAAAGGTCAATTTGATGGCACCGTTGCTTCGGTTGTTAGCAGTTGGCGAGCTAGAGACAAGCGTCCCGCTATTCAATACCCTTTTCTGGAACTCGATTACCAGGCCCGGTAGCGGAGCAGAACCGTCAATTTTGGACTTTGTTGCAGCAAACAGAACTTCTCTAAGCGTTGTTTCCCAGTCACTCCCGCTTGATTTTGCTTCCTTCGGAAGTGTTTCCGAAAGTTTGAGCTACGACCTACAGTTTCTGGACTTAAGCTACGCAGAATCATGTACGCTATTTGCCTATTTTATCCAATTTTCCTCAAAAGTTGCGGAATTTACTGGGATTCTTCAGCTTGAGGTGGCAAAAGAAATCCAGAGTGAAGCAAGGTTATTTGAGTGCTTTGACTCCTTTTTCAATACGGCCGACACTCTCCCAAAACAGAAATTAGCAGCATTGTTGTTGTGTAACGACCCTAGATGCTTTTCAACAATTACCAATCTTGCAACTGACAATGGAGATACTTCAATCATTAAACTCTGCAGTTCAAAACTTTTACATATCATGCACGACGCTTTGCTTCCTGAGTATGTCCACATGCTCCCGTACGCTCCAGAAAAACACTCAGAACTTGTCTTGTCTTTACAATCCAGTATTGATTTTATTTTAGAAACTATGGATCATGGAATTAACGTTAACTTTTTTGAAATTGGACATCTTTCCACATACATGTTGGCTGCAAGCAGAAAAATAAGACTAACCCCGAGACCTGAGTTGACATGTGAATTCAGCAAATCCAGAGTGCACTCGCTGCTTACTACTTGCCTTCTGTATACAAATTATTTGCTCACACTAAACATTTTGAACTATTTTGAGTACTCCAATGTACCTCAACTAGTAAGAGACACAATGGCATTTTTTAAGTTGCCGCCGATCCCCAAGCTGCGTCTTTTTGCTGAAATGGATGCAAAACCACTGGTTGACGAATTGGGCCTCCCAGATGTTTGTCCCACTTCAAATGAGGCAATATGCGATAACTTACTCTTGTCCTCCTTCCAGTTGTTGAAAGTATTGCAAAGTATCATGCCAGAAGAGTTAAAAGCATTCCAGTACTTGGAAGACAGCGTTCCTCAAGATATTCTTCAAAAGCTAGTTTCAAACGTAATGAATCTAGTTTTAAGTTCACTTCTATGTACTCTCTGTGTCCACAAGCTGAGCAATGAAACAAGTTATAAATACAGGAATATTAAACAATTGTGTTTGGAGATCATCTATCAATTGGTAAATCTAAATTTGACGATTATGGACAAGTCATTGCTGTGGTGCTATTTATTGAACTTTGCAAATGACATTTGCTACTCTCAGCTCGAATACTTGCCAATATTTGAAAGTGTGTTTGAGTACATCTTAGGAAAGGGCCCGCATGTGTTGCAGGACCCGTTAATTAACTCAGGATTGAGATTTTTTGTTTCCACTTTTAGTCCAGACTCAAGAACTTTACACCAATTGGACGATAATGCTCATGCTCTTGGTGCTAGTTTAATGGAATTATCTTTACAAGACTACAAGTACTTGTACCGCACCTCGTCGGCGCAGTCGTCTGGGAACTTAGAAACTGATTCCATCTCCTCATTTCTGTTTCATGAACTGGACTTGACACGAACAAGCGCTTTAACGTCAAACAGGCAAAACTATACTACAAACTCAGCTAGGCAGCAAAGTATTCATATTGACCAGTATGGGATGTATCATCAATAAATGCAGCTATATGGTCGCATCCGATGTTCACGTGACAGGCGCATCTCATCTTGAAAAGATGATTTTTTTAATGAGAGATTATATACTACTACCATGGTCTTGAAGTCTACGACAGCGGGCAACGTTTCCGTGTACCAAGTTGCTGGTGCCAATGTGTCTCGTACATTACCTGACTGGATTGCCAAGAAGAGAAAAAAGTCTTTAAAAAAAGATTTGGAATACCAAAGTAGAATCGAATTAATCCAAGACTTTGAGTTCAGTGAAGCATCAAACAAAATCAAAGTTACCCCCGACGGTCAATTTGCTATGGCCACAGGTACATATAAACCGCAGATTCACGTATACGATTTTGCCAACTTGTCATTAAAGTTTGATCGTCACACTGATTGTGAAAACGTGGATTTTGTTATTTTATCTGATGACTGGACCAAATCTATTCACCTTCAAAATGATAGATCCATTGAGTTTCAGACCAAAGGGGGGATTCACTATAGAACTAGAATTCCAAAATTTGGAAGAAGTCTTGTGTATAACGAAACAAACTGTGATTTGCTTGTTGGGGCCAGCGGAAATGAAATTTACAGATTGAACCTAGACCAAGGAAGATTCTTGAATCCTTATGTCTTGGAAACAGACCAGGGAGTTAATTCTGTACACATTAATCCAGTACATGGTCTTGTTTCAGCGGGTTTAGAAGACGGGACTGTTGAATTCTGGGACCCTCGTAGTAGACAAAGAGCTGCAAAATTATTTGTCTCAGAACAATTAGGAGAACAAGGACTGGTCACCGTGACCAGCTTTAGAAACGATGGGTTGAATTTTGCATGTGGTACATCTAATGGTAAATCCTTAATTTATGATCTAAGAACCTCAGTACCATCAATAGTCAAGGACCAAGGTTATGGTTTTGAAATAAAGAAGATTTGTTGGTTGGATAACAATGACTCCGACGCTGATAAAATCTTAACTACAGATAAAAGAATCGCTAAGATTTGGGATAGAAATTCCGGAAAGCTATTTGCTTCTATGGAACCAAGTGTTGATATCAATGATATTGAATATATTCCACAATCCGGTATGTTTTTCATGGCCAACGACGGAATGCCAATGCACACTTATTATATTCCAAACTTAGGTCCTGCTCCAAAGTGGTGCTCTTTCTTAGACAATGTTACTGAAGAACTTGAAGAAAAGCCTTCAGAAAGTGTTTACTCTAACTTCAGATTTATCACCAGAGACGATGTTGTTAAGTTAAATTTGTCACATTTGGTTGGCTCCAAGGTATTACATTCATACATGCATGGTTTCTTTATTGCAAATGAGTTATACGAAAAGGTTAATCTTATTGCTAATCCTAACTCCTACAGAGACCAAAGAGAAAGAGATATCAGAAACAAGATTGAAAAGGAAAGAGAATCAAGAATCAGAAGTACAGGAGCAGTTACAAACACCAAAATTAAGGTCAACAAGGACCTTGCTACAAAGTTGCAAGACAGCAAGGGTTCAACAGGTGCTGAATCTGTTATCAACGATGACCGTTTCAAGGAAATGTTTGAAAACCCAGACTTTGCTATTGATGAACAATCTCATGACTATAAACAACTTAATCCAGTTCAATCCGAAAAGGATATTACTAAGACCGAGAGATCTCGTGGTTTAACTGCAGCTGAAGAATCTGAAGAAGAAAAGCTTAATGGAGAAGCCTCCGAACAAGAAGCAGAGTCTGAATCCGAATCTGAATCAGAAGACGAAGAAACCAAGGCTAGAAACAAGGAGAAGGTCAGGAAGGAAATGGAAAAGTTGCGTCGTAAGAAGGAAGAAAGAGAAAAGGCAAACAAATTTATGAACGAGATGAAGGCTGTTTCTTCGAACAGTCCACTGCAGTCTTCTCTTAAGACTTTTGGCTCCCAAGTCAAAAATATTGGCAAGGTCACCAAGGCACCACTGGATTCGAGATTACGTCACCATACTAGAGGTGAGGCAGAATTAACATTTGTTCCAAAGAAGAAGGAAAAGGCCAAACCAAAGATGGTGGATTACGATGACGATGATGAAGTTGAAGGAGAACAAAAGTTGAAGAACGGTAGAACAAAGCAAAGGTTCCAAGGCCGTAGACTTGCATCTAAAAACGCTTTCCGTGGTATGTAATATATAGAGTAATTATCCCAGGAAAAGAATTAAGTTTTATTCCTTAATGTAGTACGACTACTGTAAGCATTGTCAGTGAGTAGTGAAGTTTCTCATCGAAGATCCATCTTGTAGGATCACTCGCGCAAGGAACGAGATTCTCGGCCGAGAAGTCAGCCATGCGCTGACATGCAAGGCGCTCCACGTCAAACAAAAACGATACGAATGCTGCACCATTGTGACAAACACTTACTTAAGGTTCACTAATTAAAGTTTCAATTCTCAGTCTTCATGTATTCTGGGGCCATCCAAGGATTGCTGCTCTTTGCAGCAATGACTAACCTTCCGCATTAGGAAGTTCGACCGAGGGTAGTTTACTCATTCGGTTGAAATTCAAAAATCATCGGTTATGACTGCAAATCAAGAGGAACCACAAACAAGTATATAAAGAGACAGTTGCGAGACATATTTATAGACCATGACTGAATTCATTGATCTATGGAGACATCTTTTGTCTTCAGATTCTAGTTGCTTTAATCCAGACTTTATACGATGCATTGCATGCATCCTATTCGGGTTGCTCTCAGTGAGCGGCTTTATCACCTTTGAAAAGGGTCCAAGCTGCAAGAGCGTACTGGACGTGCTCAGAACTGCATTAATCATAGTCACTATAATATCATGTGGTATTTTGTACTTCACTACATTTGAGATTGCAATCCTTTTGAATCTTATTGGATCAGCCGTTTATCTCCCACCAGGAGGCGTTATCCTTTGGCTTGTCAGTGCCATATTTTATTCCATAACAGCTGCACAAGATGCAAACACTGCTTATACCATCATTGGTAGCGATACCGCTTCTATTGCATTACAGTTGATCAACTTCCTTTCTTATTTTGCGCTCTTTGTTCTTGAACTTGACCAAGATAATTTCTTGACGGGCCTTATTTTCAGTTGGGTTCAACCGTTGATAGATGAAACATGCAAAAACCAATCTGTGGAAGCTGAAGATCTTCCTGTCTACTCTACCGAATTTTTCTGTGATTCGGCATACCACAGGTTAAAACACCAATGGGACCGTGAGTCGAAAACAAAGAAGCCTCTGATATTCTGGGCATTGGCTCGTGCTTCGCTCGGAAATATCATCTTTGCTTCCCTTTACAAGTTTATTGAAGCCATCTTTTTGTTTGGACAACCATATGTGTTAGAGAAATTCTTGATATATTTCCAACACTATGAGGAGAGACACTTATTTGAGGGTATCATTTATGCCGTGCTGTTGTTCATTCTTACCGTGTTGCGAAGCACCATGTACAATCAGTCGACATGGTTGTCTAGAAAAATCAACCTTAGCGTGGACTCGTCGCTCACCTTCTTGGTTTATGAAAAGTCATTAAAGTTGTCTCCTCTGGCCAGAAAGAACAAGACTACAGGTGACATTGTTAACCATGTAACGGTGGACTTGAATCGAATCCAAGCCTTTTTCACAGATACCAGGCTGTATGTTGCAATTCCAGCCAGTTTCATTTTCTGTGTAGCATCTTTATTCAGGCTAATTGGATTTGCTGCAGCTGGAGGGTTGCTTGCTTCAACTTTAATTACTCCTGGTATCTCCCACATCACCAAGGTATGCTACAAGTATTTTGGACAATTAATGAAGGATAAGGATGTTAGAACAGGACTCACAAATGAAATTTTAAACTCTATCAAGTCAGTCAAATTATATGCCTGGGAACCTGCTATTTTGAAGCAGTTGAAGAAATCTAGAGATCAAGAATTACACACAAACTACTTGCTTGGGGTCTATAATGCTCTTTCGACATTTGTGTGGAGTTGTGGTCCATTTTTTATCAGTTCTTTCTCCTACGCAGCATTTACTTATTGGTATTGCATTCCGCTAACTCCAGAAGTAGTCTTCCCAGCCTTGACATTGTTTGGGTTGTTGTCTGATCCAATCAATGACTTTCCACGATTGTTGACATTATACATTGAAGCATCTTCTGCAGCAGGCAGAATCACAGAGTATTTGCAGTTAGAAGAAATCGATCGAGACCAAGGCGGAGTTTTTGAATACCGCTCTTCCCTGAAGGATGCTGCAGTTGCCATGTCCAACGTTAACTTTTTTTGGGATTCACCCAGATTTTCAGACGAAGAAAATATAGCTATGCCAGCACTTTCGGTCAATGAGTTTACTGCAAACTCTGGTCAGTTAACATGCCTTATGGGTAAAGTGGGTACTGGAAAGACAACGCTTTTACGTGCTATTCTAAGCGAATTACCTGTTGAGAGACGTGCTGGTGCTTCTGTCAAAGTGTTTGGTTCCATTGCATACTGTCCGCAATCTCCGTGGATATTGAACGACACTGTGAAAGAAAATATCTTGTTTGGACGTCCATACGAGGCAGAATTTTATCGTCAGACGATCGAAGCTTGTCAATTGATAAGCGACTTCAAACAATTGCCCGACGCTGACCAAACTCTAGTTGGGGAAAAAGGAATATCTTTGAGTGGGGGACAGAAAGCCCGTGTGTCTTTAGCAAGAGCCGTTTACTCAAAAGCAGATATCTATTTGCTTGACGATGTTTTGTCTGCAGTTGATGCCCATGTTGGCAAGAGCATAATATCCAAGGTTTTGGCACCAAATGGGATCTTGCGTGGAAAAACAAAAGTGTTGGCTACAAACTCCTTGGCAGTGTTGAATGCTGCCGATTTGATTTATGTTTTGAAAGACAACCGTATTTGCCAAACCGGAACACTTAGTGAGATCAAAGATCTGAATCCTGAATTGAACAGTTTTATTAAGGAAGTCAAAGAAGACGAAGAGGCAGAGCAGGAGAAAGAATTGGGTGAGCAGCCAACCTGGACCGAAATTGAACCCACCGAACAAGCTGTTGCTGAAGAGGTGATCCAAACAGGTGTTGTTGATTGGTCAGTGTATGCCGAATACGCCAACGCATGCAATTACAAGTATCTTGCGCTTTATTTTGGGTTGACTGTGTTTACTTCAGTTTTTGCGGTTGCAGAGAAGTACTTGTTGACAATTTGGTCAGAGAGGAACGCTGCTGCAAATCATACAGAACGCCCATTGTACTACCTTAGCATATATTTCTCATTGGGTGCTGCCAACTCCATTTTCATTTTGGTTTCTGCGTACGTTGTGTGGACATACTGTATTTTGAATGGGTGCAAATATTATCATGAGGCTATGGCAGAGCGGATCATGAAGGCGCCAATGAGCTTCTTTGATGTGACACCGTTGGGGAGAGTGTTGAACAGATTCACTGGTGACATTGGCACCATAGACATGCTGTTACCGTGGATGTTCATTTACTTTTTTGAATCCGTGATGAAGTGCACTGTGACATTCCTCGTGGTTATTTACGAAATGCCAATCATGATCTTAGTTATCATTTTCTTGATGACAATTTATAACCATTACCGTGTTCGTTACGTTACTACTGTTAGACAGTTGAGAAGAATGACTAAGGCAGCTAAGTCGCCTATTTTGTCAAGTGTTCGTGAAAATATTAATGGTGCAGACACAATAAAAGCGTATTCGCAGCAGGACAGATTTGCAGCCAAAAACATACAGCTTATCGATAAGCTGATAAAGTGTCAGCTGGCTGCGGATGCAGCAAATAGGTGGTTGTTTACAAGATTGCAGTTGATTTCTTGTTATGTTATATTTGCAGCATCGTTGGTGTCTCTCTACACCTTGACCACTTCTTCTCCCATCAGTGCTGGTATATTTGGGTTTGTTTTGACTTATTGTTTGAATGTTACTGATGTGTTGCTTGACATTGTTAATTTTGGTTCCAACGTGCAAACTCAAGCCGTTGCTCTCGAGAGATTGTCAGAGTACTTAAGGTTACCTCAAGAAGCGGCCTCACATACATTTGAACCAGTGAATTGGCCAAGTAATGGTGAGGTCTCTTTTAACAATTTCTCTACCAGGTACAGACCTGAGTTGGATCCAGTGTTAAACAACATCACTTTCTCAGTTGCCAGCTCTGAAAAGATTGGTATTGTTGGCCGTACAGGGGCTGGGAAGTCTTCATTAACAATGGCGCTCTTTAGAATTATTGAGTCTTGCGGAGGGAATATCAACATTGATGCAATCGACATTGACACCCTTGGACTTTATGACTTAAGACGCAACCTATCGATTATTCCTCAGGATGCCCATGTTGTGAGAGGTACAGTCAAGAGCAATTTGGATCCTTTTGACCTCCATACAGACGACGAACTCTGGAAAGTACTAAGGCTCGCGTATTTGGATGTAAAGGTCAAGGAAATGGGCGCAGATGGAGATGGATTGCAAGCTCAGTTAGATGAGGGTGGATCTAACCTCTCTGCTGGTCAAAAGCAATTGTTAAATCTTGCAAGAGCGTTATTGGGGAAGAGCAAGGTATTGGTTCTAGATGAAGCAACTGCCCTGGTAGACGTTCAAACAGACAAAATTATCCAAGAAACCATAAGATCCGAATTCAAAGAAAGAACGATCTTGACGATTGCTCACAGATTAGAAACAGTGATGGATAGTGATAAAATATTGGTTTTGGACGAAGGTGCTGTCAAAGAGTTTGATAGCCCAGAAAACTTATTGAAGGACCCCACGTCTTCATTTTATTCTTTATGCAAAGAGGGTGGACATATTGGAGAATAGTTGGATGAAGCCAGTGTTATTTAAAGTTGATTAGAGTATAAATTATAGACCGTATTGAGTGACATCTTAGGTGGTAGAGTGTAGATTGTAGAATGTATGCGTTGATATCGTTGGCGGTAGAGCATGATAGAGCGCTAAAGCAATGGCAAGATCATTTTGGCTACTCCTGGCTTTGGTTCTAAGCACTCGGATATTTAAGAATATCTGATTTTGCTGCTACAATGTATTTTATTTAAAATACTTGCTCATTTTGTTTTCTTGTTCACTTTCCTTATTCTTATACAATCACAAGAGAAGTGATTGTTCGCAGCTCGCTCTTCGCAACATCAACAACATGTCCCGTAATAAAGAGAAGGCACAAGCAGCCCTCAATCGGTTCCAACAGTACAAGAAACAGGAAGCAGGTGTTCTAGAATCCAACCCACTGCTAAGACCTACGTATGTGCAGAGTGTAGAGTCACTTCCTCAGGCAGAAAAGTGGAGAAGCGTTGTGATGACCGAAATATCGGTGAGGCTCACCCGGATCCAGGACCCAACGATGAGCGATTTACAAATCAGAGAGTTGAACGACGAACTCAACAAGCTATTCAGAGAGAAAAGAGCTTGGGAGTATCATATAAAATCGCTCGGGGGAAGCAATTACTTATTGAACAATCAGTTAAACAGTACAGGACTCGCGGTGAAAGACCCACTGAAGGAGAAAGGATATCGGTACTTTGGAAGGGCCAAGGAGTTACCCGATGTTAAGGCATTAATAGAAAAAGAAAGCACCTCTAAAGCGACCAAGAAGGACCAGGCACAAGAAAAGAAGTCACAAGTATCGAAGAATAAGCTCAGAGAAGATAGAATTGATCTGCTGTACTACGGCTTCAACGACACCACCCAAGAGCCACTCGAAATCTTTAGTGAAGAGGATCTAGCAAGAATAAGGCAAATAGCAAAGGAATCGGGAGAAAACTTGGAGGTTGAACAGGTAGATCATTCCGAAGTCACAGACCCATTGCTCCTATTTGAGAGAAAGCGAGGAGCAGAGCTTCTCAGACTGGGAGCTCAAGGTCCTACGAAAATGCCTGCAGAAGAGATCATAGACTTTGAGAAAGCGGTACCATCCTCAGAAGACATCAGTAAGTGGGTTCTACAAAGAAAGAAAGAAGAATTATTAAAAAGAATGGGTATACAAGAATAGTTATATAGAATTAAGGGGTTGGAACATATTGTGACGAGCTAATCACCTTCACCTTCCCTTTGGTGTATAACTCCTTTGTAGCAGCATCATTTTCAGGGTAGACTGACTTTGTACAATCCTCTAGGACCACAGCACGGTAGCCCAACTTTGCGCAGTCCAAGGCAGATTGGAGAACACAGAAATCAAAGGCCAAGCCAACAAACACAACGTCTTTCACCCCAGCCTTCTTTAGAATCTTATCCACCTCTGTTTTGTCAATCCCCCAGGTGTCTTGAAAACAGGAATAGTATTCTCTATCGTTTAGCATACCCTTGTTTACAATGTACTTTTGAGAGGGCCCATTCATTTTGGTGAACTGGCTGTCAAACGAATCCTCTAGCTCCGCACCTTTGGTGTATTGCACGCAATGAACAGGCCAAGTCACCTGCTCCTTAACTATGGGGTTCCCTTGTTTGTCCTTCTCTGTGGGATGCTTGAAAGGTATGGTTGTGAATGGATCCACAGAATGTTGAATCGCAAAGGATGTATGTGTCTTTGGGTGCCAGTCTTTGGTAGCAATCACCACAGACCACGATAACTTTAACAACTCTTTGATCTTTGGCACAATCTTATCGCCTCCAGGCACAGGCAATGACCCTCCAGGTAGGAAGTCATATTGCAAATCAACCACTACTAATGCGGACATCAACTAGTTGTAACTGAAAGGCTAATTGTTATCTCTTGAATCACGTGCGCGCTCTTGTCGCAGGGATCGCTGTTGCTCTCACGAGCAACTGTCCGCAGCTGGGTCTGGATCCAGTCCCAGATACTGCCCACATGATCTGGAACTATACCTGCTACAGCTGCCTACTGTGGTAAAATAGATGTTTCTTGCATAGAGCAGTAATTGAGTACTAAGATTTATAGCATAAGTCGTTCTGCGTTGCATAAGTCGTACTGCGTTCTAGAGATCAATGGGGTTGGGGCAACAGTAAACAAACTTGCACCTCTACCAGACGTTTATAGAAACCAGTATCGCTTTTTATGAAGTGATTAGCAGCACTTGAACGGTTGATTTCATTCACAAGAAGTATCATGCCATTGACGACTGTATTATCTGTAGGGGTTTGCACTGCCTGCTAGAAGAGTACTTAAGTGAAAGATCGAACATTATTAGTGGATTTGCTAAAGAATTTTACCCACAAAATGCTGGTGTTTACGATTCATAGCACTGAAAATGGCTGTAGTTAGGATGTTGTGAGCGCAATATTAGTGGAGGGCTAAGTTGGTCACATAACTTCCCTTCAGATGCAAACTTGCTTGATAAGACAATATTGCACAAAAAGCCACTCCCAGATTGAACCAATAATCCTTGTTCTTCTCAGTGCAGCTTACTAGTCAGTTCTAACGCCAGGTTAGAAATGCACATGGTGATTTTCGATCATTCTTTAATTGTTCGTATGCGTAACGGTGCTCGTTTCAATACTAAGAATTCTCATTTCCAGTTTGCAGCACTAATTTTTTTCTAGTTAAGCTAATAGTGGCAAATAAATGTTGTCGTTCATCCTTCTGCTGATATTGGAGTGAAACTACGGTACACCTTAAAAAGCTATTCACATTCATTAATTCTTTATTATAAATCATGGGTAATGACCTGCTCTTGGTCCAAAGTATCCATCTGGTGCCTGAAGTGTGGCATTCAATCTTGAGACTTGAGCACCATCAAGGCCAGCATAAGTGACAGTGTTACCCCACCAGTTAATGGACTTATCGTGGTATTGAACTGCAAAGAACTGGATAAGACCACTGAATGCAATACCTGCCATACATGCACCATAAAAGATGTAATTGTACTTCTCCCAGAATGCAGTCATGTAATTCTTCAAGTAGTACATGGACCCAAGTGCAATGTACAATCCTCCAGTGTAATATCCCAAATTATATGGAGCATAAATCAAGAAACCACCAAGAATAACAGTAGGTTGAATGTTTCTAACGATTCTACGAGGACCATACCATTTGATCAAAACACAAACTGGAGCAAGGAGGAACCCGATCAAGAAACACCATTTCAAAATCGGGTAGAGCCCATCAAACACCTTCTTTGGTCCAATAACACCCCAAATGATAGATGCACTATAGAAGACATTTGCATCTGGACAAGTGAACTTTTGACTTTGATGTGGTGTACAATAATTCTTGATATCGTCAATTTGGAAGTTGATAACAGCGTAACTGACAAACGACGATTCAATAACGGACAACATTTGTACACGGAACAACGCTCTTGGAGCAATTTTCATGTAATGTGCCCACTTTTGGTTGGTGATATAGTTATCAGCTTGACCGTCAATGTTATAACCAAAGGCCTTAACAATAGATAAGCCAACACCGTTACCTGGAAGAGCGTAACCCATGATCAATTCAACCAAGACATTAAGACCAAAACTGAAACCAGTGATGGAATAGATGGTAGCAATTGGAATCAAGAAGACAAAGTTGATTGCCAAGGCAAAGAAAAGCGTCCAAACTGGTGTGTTAGTTGGGTACACTTCAACACAAATGATAGCGAAAACCAAAGAGATAACCAACACAATAAGGAAGACCCATTCAGGAACTTCCTTATAACGAGACATCATCTTACTGTGTGGATCGTCAAAGCCGTCGTAAGGTTTTCTTCTGAAGTCAAGGAGCGATTTCCAAAGAGATACCATCGAGTGCTTGGTAGACTTCCAGTGAACAGCAAGTTCATAGACAACACTGAATGGGAACAAAGCAAAGTTGGCACCATAACTGACCAACTGAGCAGCAGTGTAAAACGGTGGCCC